>VYZU01022442.1:0-12958 GCA_013401355.1 Ceyx cyanopectus | reverse complement strand
TTCTGTGATTCTGTGATCAATTAGTCCATGCTGCAGGACACAAATTTTCTTTGTTTTTATGTGACAGGACTGTAGCCCTCCTCGTAGCCTCCAAAAAATGGTTAATGTCTCAGCAATTAGTTTATGACCCTACAGTGTCAAATGTTGTGGTTTGTTGTTGGGTTGGGTTTTTTTTTTCAGTGTGTTTTTGGTATGGTGCTTTATCTTTTTCCCCCCTTTGCTGAATGCCAGTGACTGTATTTTAAAGTCTTCTTCCTAAGGCAAACACATCTTAATGTTCTGTGCTGCTGTTCACAATGGCTGGCCACCAACCCATATTTTTCTCCCTATCCCAAATCTCTTGAGATGGAGTGGGTGTTTTACTTGGCTCATGGCTTAACAGCTTCTGTGTTTTCCTGATCAACTGACCTTCTATGTTTATTTTAAATATGATGTTTCAGTGTTTCTTGTTTTCATCCCATTTCAGACTGGTCAGGGGCTTGCTGCAAAGCCTTTAAAAGAAGAAATACTTATTTTTAGTTCAGCTTGGCCCCTGAGTATGAAATGGATGTTCAGAGTTGGTTTATGGTTCATCAGACCCTTATGATTTCTACTGTCTTGTTGATCTCTTCCTTGACAGTCATTGTAAGTTGTTTTTCTACCTTTGTGTCTTCATGCAGAGTCATTCTTGCCCTTTATGTTCTGATGCTAAGAAGTTGACATCATTATGGNGGTGTCCCTGCCCATGGCAGGGAAGTTGGAATGGATACTAGATGATCTTCCAACACAAACCATTCTGTGATTGTGAGAACTGAGAATAATATCTAACATAATGGCTGATGTTAATTTTCCTTCTCCTCCTCAAGCAAGGCTTAATTCCACTAAGACTCTGCAGAGTGCAGGAAATCTTNTGGATTTTTGCTGTGTAATTATGTTTGGGTTTTGTGTGTGTGGTTTGGGGGTTTTATTTATTTATGTCTTTTATGTTTTTATTTCTCAACTATACCTTTTAGCTAGTGACACTCCAGAAGACAGTGGTACTCTTGTGCTCTCCTGGCACTGCTATGCAGAAACTCTGACTTCAGTGGAAATACTCTAGATTTATGCTTTTAGTAACAAGAGGAGAAACAAAACCAATGTCTTTAGCTAAATGTTTCCATGTGATATTTCAGTGGCCTAGACAATAACACTACTTTTAATAGTAGAAACATTTCAAGTTTCTTGGAGTACATATGGTTCTACTGTCCTTCCTATTTTTCACTCATGAAGTAATTTTTATCTCATCAAGTCCAAGGACTCTTTAGAGGCTGGAATGCTCCCCTTGCTCCCAGCTTTCCCAGTATCATGCTGCATTGGCTATTTTGGCAAGAATATGATTCACTATCAATTAGTTTAATGGGTGACAGGCATTGGATTTATTATAATCCCCAAATAACATTTGAATGATATTTTGGTTGCTCCTCATCTCCCAGCTGTGGTTAACAACCAGCCCTCTACTTGATAGTTTTGACAGGAACAGAGTGGACTGGGGAGTGTGTGCAGCTCAGCTCCATTTGTGGTTATTTCTTAGAAAATCCTTTCTATTTTGATTTATTTCTAGTTTTATTTCCCTCTCTATTCAGCTCAGAGGGTCAATGTGCAGTAATTGACATGCAGAGGCAAGATGCTGCTGAGTGTGGATGAATAGATAAACAGACAAAACTGGATGTGCTCTGAACAATGTCACCTTCTCAAGGCTGGAATGTTTTCTTTGCAACATTTTTAGGTCAGTGGGATTTTGGTTCAGCAGGATCTGAGATAAGGTTGATGTGAACTCCAGGGGTGTTAAGGTCACAAATGTCCATCTCCTGGTTATGTTCTCGAGAGTCTCGTGTCCTTAGTCTCCTGAAGCTCTTGCTTTTAGGGTTCCTGATGTTGTTGCTGTGCAGCAAACCTTCTAGGTGAACTTTCTCAGGGATGACAAACCTTTGTGGAGCTATTGGATAGCTCAGGTGGAATTTCCACACTTCCAATTCCCATGCCAGGAACCAGCTGAGATTGATTCTCACACGGGTTTGGTTTTGTCCCTATAGAGAGGAGCTTTTAGAGGTCAATGGGACAGCTGGAAGTGTTCCCAAGGCCAGTGGTTCTG
Organism: Ceyx cyanopectus; assembly: GCA_013401355.1. Lineage (NCBI taxonomy): Eukaryota > Metazoa > Chordata > Aves > Coraciiformes > Alcedinidae > Ceyx > Ceyx cyanopectus. Next base: position 10,848 of record VYZU01022442.1, on the reverse strand, counting down.
GGATGGTGTCTAATGGAGGTGAGTGAAAGCTGGAGATGGTGGGAACTTGTGTAAGATGGGGGGTGACAGTTTCAAACTGAAAGAGGGTGGGGTTAGATTAGTTATTGGGAAGAAATTCTTTACTGTGAGGGTGGTGAGACACTGGAACAGGCTAACCAGGGAAGTTGTGGATGCCCCATCCCTGGAAGTGTTCAAGGCCAGGTTTGGTGGAGCTTTGATCATTCAGGTCTGGTGTCCCTGCCCATGGCAGGGAAGTTGGAATGGATACTAGATGATCTTCCAACACAAACCATTCTGTGATTGTGAGAACTGAGAATAATATCTAACATAATGGCTGATGTTAATTTTCCTTCTCCTCCTCAAGCAAGGCTTAATTCCACTAAGACTCTGCAGAGTGCAGGAAATCTTCACTGAGCAATGTGGAAAAAAAACCCAACATGAAATTTTTACACTTGTGGTTTGTAGAGAGTTTTATACTTTCAGATTTTAGTCTTGCTGATGTTGAAGGCTGTCTGACACTTCTGTGGATGAGAAGCTCTGCTTTTCAGTTAACTCTGGATGCAGCCTCATGTCTGAATGTGGTGCACATGAGACGGGTTTTCCCTGTGTTTCTGGAGGGATGCAGACTGTGGAAGTTTTCTTGTTGCTTTTCTAGAGCCCGAGACAATTTGCTGTCACTTTGATATGTAAACAGAGAATGCAACTATATACACATATGGTAGGAAACTTCTGTAGGTACCTGTGGAATGAGGTTGTTGTGATGAATTTTACATACTTACAGCTGTTGGAAGTGGGGGATGTCTGAGAGAAATGGAGGAACTCCTTGGTAAGAGTTAATGGTAGATGTAAGAAAATAATTATGTATTTTTGTTTAATCAAGCTTACAGAAGAGAGCTAGGATTGCTCTGGTGTTGCACCAGGTACATCCAAAAAGGAAGAAAAATACTCATTCCTTTGCTATTTCTGGAGAGCTAAGGTAGTCGGTGACCTGCAGCTTCATGAAGCAGAGGAATTGCAGTTCATTAATGATGGTAGTCGGTAAAACAACCCCCCAAAAAAACCCTCACCAAACAAAGCTTCTCTATTTTTGACTAATGCCTTGTATGCAAATCCTCTGACATCAGTATGTACCTTAAATGGATGCAACCCCATCCTGCTTCATATAAAAGCATAGAGTTTGTTCTAACCTACCCCAGCATCAGTCAAGGGTCTGTACAAAGAGATGGGGGTTCCCATTGCATGGAAGAGGCACGAGATCAAAACAGGCTCCCAAACATTGCAAATGTTAGGAGGCACAAATGTATATTGTTGATTATAATTCCAGTCACTTGTTATCAACCTCATGAAAAGCAGCACCTCATTTATAATGCATACCATGGGACAGCATCTAATTTGGTGACAAGCATGGAGTGTAGCAAAGATTCAAAAGAACTATCTGCTTAAATGACTGTGTTGTCATCTAATTACACAGAGTTCCTCACGCTGTGTTCTTAATACACGTGTTGTCATTAGTGAATTTCACACCTTCAAAATACCCTGCTAAATAAATGCCCTTTTCTCTGGAAGATGCAAGGGTGGTGTTTAAGTTGTGACTGTTTTTGAGGGGGAGATGATAAAATCAACATACGCTCTTATCAGTCCTCACTTCTGAAGCAACAAAATGAGGGCTATCCTTGGGAAGTAGTTGATATTCCTGTACAGGTTGAAACTGATACACAGATAAGCAGAAGGCTCCTAGGCTGTGCTGTAGCTGCAAAAAGCTGTGCTGATGGGTGTCCTGTCTTGCCTCACCTCCAATTTCACACCAGGTCTTTGACCTCTTGGACCCTTCCGATGGCTCATTCTGACCCTTTCAGATGCCTTGCTCCTATGTAATTTTGTAGAGTATAAAGCCCTTGAAGTGATGCTATGTAAGTTGGACAGGCTGGAGTGATGGGCTGGGGTCAGTGGGATGAGGTTTAACAAATACAAGGGCTGGGCTCTGCACCTGGGTCAAAACAACCCCAGGCAGCTCCAGGCTGGGGGAGGAGTGGATGGAAAGGCCCTGGTGGTGCTGGTGGACACCAGGCTGAGCATGAGCCAGTGTGTGTCCAGGGGGACAAGAAGGCCAAGGGCATCCTGGGCTGGATCAGGAATGGTGTGAGCAGTAGGAGCAGGGAGGGGATGGTGCCCCTGCACTGGGGAGGCTGCACCTTGAGAGCTGGGTCCAGTTTGGGCAGCACAGCACCAGAAGGACACTGAGGAGCTGGAGGGGCCAGAGAAGGGCAGGGAAACTGGTGAGGGCTCTGGAGCCTTGTGGAGAGAGGCTGAGGGAACTGGGGCTGGTTAGTCTGGAGGAGACTGAGAGGAGCCCTCACTGCTCTACAGCTCCTGACAGGAGGGTGCAACCAGGCTGGGGTTGGGCTCTGCTCCCAATTCACTGATGATAGAGCAAGAGGAAATGGCCTCAGGTTGTGTCAGGGGAGGTTTAGATTGGATATTGGGAAGAAATTCTTTATGGAGAGAGTGGTGAGGCCCTGGAACAGCTGCCCAGGGAGGGGGTGGAGTCACCATCCCTGGAGGGGTTTGAAAAACAGTAGATGTTGCACTTGAGGCTGTGGGCTGGTGGAAAGAGAGATGTTGGGATGAAGGTTGGACTTGATGACCCTAGAAGTCCTTTCCAACCATTAAAATTCTATGGTAAGTTACCACTGTCTACTAGATGATTGTAAGAATAGGTGTGTAGATAAAGGCTCAGTTGCATGTAATTATTTTGCACTAAAAATATGATCTGTACCTTAGAAAACACAGAGCCAAAAAGTACAGTAATACTGCGTTGCTTGTCTAGCTGGGCTTGTTAGCAGCTGCACAGTCTGGTGGAGGAACTTGGAATGATACTTGGTTTTCACAGACCACTTTGGCTCCCCAGAAGCCATAAGGAATACTTGAGTATGATTGAGAGGTAATAGAGTAGTTGTTACTGTCTGAAGCAAAGGCTATAAAAGTATAGTTATGTGAAAAGGTTCATTCCTAGACTTCTGGAAATGACTTCTGCAATGTAGTGTGAGCAGATCTAGTATAAAATGGGAAAATTCTGTGCTCTGGTATAAAATGGCATATTTGTAATGGTTTGTCTCTGGGGGGTTTGGCCATGGTTGATGGTGGCAGTGACAGTGTGAGGGCTCCCCTGCTGTTCTGGCTCCAGTCCTAAATGTGACCATGGTGGAGTGAGCTGTGGGGTTCAGTCTCTCATTCCCTCAGCTCCGCTCCTGGCTGGTTTACCCATGAAATCTCATTATAAACAAAATATTGCTGGTACCCATCATGTATTTGAGGTCTAACAACCCAATTGTGTGTCCCAAATTGCAGGATGGGGAGAAGGCTTTTCCTGAAGGGATGTACAAGGCTTGGGACTCAGTCACTGCTAAAATGTGTTCAGACAGGGAAATCTTCTATTCCTTACATATATATATATATATAATGATATCTTTTATTCCTTTTCCACAGTCACTCATGGATTGGTTTGTGCATGCTCTTGGAAGCTGCAAATACTTTGTCTTCTAATTGAGCAAATAGTTTTTTCCTTTAAGGATCCTATACATGTATATTGGGGAGAGCCCTAGTGGCTGGAGAAAGGCAAATGTACCAAACTTCAGAGAAAGTTACCTACCACACAGGGAGCTGCAGGTTCATCAGCCTCTTATTACCCTCTAGGAAAAGCTTGGAGGGGAGTCCTCTTGGAGATCTCTGGAGGTGATTGGAACCATCAGCGTGGACTGGCTCTAAGGAAAATCTCTCTGTGAGAAGTGTCAGGAAGTGCGATAGGTTGCTTGGAAAGGTTGTGAAGCCTCCATCCTTGGTGGTTTTCAAGCCTAAAAGATCAAGTCCTGAGTAAGCTGGTCTGCTCCAGCTGATCTTTGGAGAAGGTTATTGGACTGGAGGCTTCTTGTGATCCCTTCCCCCTGGAATGAATATGTTAGTCAATGATTCTATAATGCACAAGAAGTCAAAGGTGGGCAGACGAATGCATGCGTTGTGTAGCAGAGTGAATAAACAAAGCAGAGGCATTACCTTAAGGACATGAAGTTGCAGGCCTGGTTATCTGCATCCATGCTGCTGTTGAAGTTGGGGACTTAAATGCTGGCAGGAAAACTGCAGGTGATGAGAAGCTGAGGAACACAAGTCTTGCTGCATGGTCTGTTACCCCCCCCCCACTCCTCCTAGTGAAGGTTGTTATTTGAAGGCCACAGGCCATAGTTTGTTAGGGATATCATTGCAAACAGGGACAGCAGGTGAATCTGTGAGGGATTTTCAAATGGACTGGCATTAATGAGCATATGATGTGTCCATTTGTCAGAGTTGGGATGGAGGAAGAAAAATCACAGATTTGTAACTTAAAATTAAATGCAGTCATGCAAAATGTCTGTTATGTGGACTCCAAGGATCTATCTGCAGTTGAAATTTTATCCTGTGATTGGCATTACACAGATGGGAAAAGGGGATAATATGATGAGACAAGTGTCAGGACAGAAAGCCCAGGGAAGTGAGCTGCTGCTGACTGCTCTGCACAAATGCTGCTATTCATGGGTCATCTGCAGGGAGGGTTTACTTGACATTGCAGAAAATGTTTTGTGCATTCAGTGCAGGAATGTTCTCTGTAACACTGGTTCTACCTGATAGCAGTTCTGGACATAACAGTGCTGATAATTGAATTGTTTACTGACTGTGGATCTCCAGACAGCTTGAACTAAAAATAGTCACTAGTTTCTTAGATGAGATGCTTTTTACAAATTACAATAGTGGGGACTACAAAGCAGATTTCAGTTTGCACTCTTCAGTGAAGAATCTGAAAAGGCTGCTCATATTAACCTAGGACTGTGCAAAAAAGAAAATCCTTTAAAATTAGTATTTATAAAGAATCTGGAGTTTGGTCCTTGCACTGACTGTGGAATGAAACTGTTTGCCAAGTTACTCAAGGAGAGAACCTTTTTTATTCTTTGTCATCTTTTTCTTGGAAGGATGTGCACAGTGCAGTTAGACTCTGTGTGGGAGCCTAAACACATGATGCAGCAGGGAGCAATGTGGATTTGGAATGAATCTGAGCCTGAGCCTTCCTCTGTCAGCCTTGGTACTGGCACCTGCAGCTTCTTAGTCTGGAGAGAAGACTGAGAGAGGGGGTCTGATCAATGCCTAGAAATACATAAGGGTTGGGAGGCAGGGAGGCAGGGACAGCCTCTTTCCACTTGTGCCCTGTGACAGGATGAGGGGCAGTGGATTCAACTGGGAGCACAGAAGTGCCACCTCAACGTGGAGAAAAACTTCACTGGTTGTAGAGCACTGGAACAGACTCCCCAGAGAGGCTGTGGAGTCTCATCTGGAGACTTTCCACATGTGTCTGGATGCCTTTCTGCTTGATCTGCTCTGGTTCTGCCCTGCTCTGGCAGGGGAGCTGGACTCGCTCTTCAGAGGTCCCTTCCAACCCCTTCCACCACCTGCTCTCCCAGAAGCCTGTGACTCCAGAAGTCCTTCTGGAGAGTAAGGAGCAACTAATCACTTGGTGCTACTTCAGAGGAACAAACAGGCTACCTCTGGACTATTTAACTGACCACTTTCCATAACAATGATAAAAATATATCGGGCTTACATGGCTGTTCTGTGGGAAGGAGGGTTATGTACTGGAATTTGATGGCTGCAGCTCTGAGGGAAGTCACTCTGCACCCTGAGTGCAGACACCTTTTGTGGGGTGGTGTCAGTGGGTTAGCTGGAGGACAGCCCAATGCTTCCTAAAAAGGAGGCTTTCTGAAGAGTCAAGTATTTACAGGCAGAGGGAACTTTCTGGAATAACAAATTGGTTCCAGATTGTTTCAGGGAATGGGTTAGGAAAGTTTAATATGAGTCCTCCTTACTTTGACTCTGTATCAGCACACAAATGTCTCTTCATAGCTCTGATTACCGTTCCTCCTGAGGATTCTGAGGTTTGTAGCCTAAAGATACCACACTAAGAGAACTTGTGTTATGGCTTTCAGAGAGGTAAAGCATGGGGGGCTGTAGTCATAGCAGTGTTACAGCTGTGGTCAAAAAGGAAAAGAAACACAGACTCCTAGTTAATTCTTAGTTAACTCCTAATAAGTTGACTCCTTTTTTTTTAATCTTAACTCTCATCTGTCTTTGAGGGAACAAAAAAAAAAAGTTCAGTCTTACCCTGTTCACTTAATGCTGTTGTCAGAAATGTTCTTTTGTATCCATGTGGATGTTTTTCTGGTGTGAAATTAGCATGTGCTTGGATGTGTCAGTAGATCACAGCCTCCTGCAGGCCTCAGCTGCACTGAAACATTTTCCATGCTGGAATGTGACCATGAAGTGAGCTGACAGTAGTAACGTGGTTGTTGCCATGGTCCAGGGCTCCATCATCAGTGCTTGAAGTGTCTTGGGATAATGGTCACGAGGTGACAAGAGTGGCCTCTTTCACAAGCACAACAACATTCTCCTTTACGTTGTGTTGCAGTTGGGATAGCAGAGGCTTTTACTGTTGCCTGGCATTTTATTATTGCGCAGCTATTAACTCAGTCACTCAGTAAGTGCTGGTAGCTTCTGAATAAATAACACTTAGCTATCTGCTTGTAGTGCTTGCAAGAATGTTCTCTTTAGCCCTGGGGATCCTTTGTTTGTCACTCCCTGGGTCGTCTTCTACTGGTTTTGGGGAAGGGGGGACAAGGGGGAGGATAAAAACAGTGAAGGGAGAAAAAAAAAAAAAGCCAAGGTAATTATCTCTGTTAATAGTCTGTCTGCTTGTGCTTGATTGAAATGCAGCCTGGCTCTCCTGTATTATTGATTTATTCCCAAAGAGAAGTTCCAGTTGTCTACAAAGCCAACACCTTTGGACAGGCACCATCTGGTCAACAGTTTAGTAACTCCCATGGTCCTGCCTGATTCTGCCAGTGGAGACACCAGTCTCAGAGAAGGCAAACCAGAGGGATGCTGCCAGGGGCCCCTGATCTCCCTTCCCTAAAGAAAAATGAATTCTGTGCAGCTTCCCAGCGGGTGCCATGTAAAAATAATTAAAAGGGTACTGAGGAAAAACCAGCTAATTAACAAGACTAACCATGGAGTCCTTGGATTGTTTAGGCTGGGCAGGCTGCTCCTGGGGGGAGGCCAGAAGTTACCTGTGCCTCACCACTGCCCAGGTTGGATCTGAGTGGGAACACTGGTTTGGAGGTGGGTACCAGTTGGGGCAGCAGCTGGTCCCTGAGCACCCTCGTGCCTGTGGGATTTGCTGCCTTGGCTGCCCTGGCCTGACATTACCTACTGGCTTTACCCTCCTCCTGAGGTGGGCTCCACTGGATGGGGGTTTAATGTGGAAGATCCTTGCTGGCTGGAAGCAGTGTGTTGGTTGGTGGGGTATTTAATCTCAGAGCTATACACAGGGAGCTTTAATTCCTAGTGGGATTCCTATACAATAAAGGCAGGATCTGCTCTGTCACTCTGTGCTACAACTGCCCACAGGGACCTCACTGCATTCCAGTGGAAGGAATGAGGAAAGCAGTAACTTAGAAATGACAGTATAATCTTTGAAATTTCCTTCCACTAAATCTTCTGAAAATGTGGAGTCTAACAAAACAGAAGAAGTTACAGACTGTTTTTACAGAAGGATGAAAAGTAGGATAAGTAACTGTTATGTGATCACTGCCTCACTCCTATTGAAAGAAGGTGATTTTTTTTTTATGTTATCTGGCACTAAGTAGTTTTGTTGCTGGGCACCGTGGCCCAAAAATGTTCTTTGTTTGAAACTCTCTCAAAAAATTCAAATGAATCCCCAGATCTTTCCAAAACTACAAGTCTGTTAGAAAAACATATGTTCTTTGATTTCTATTCCAATGTTCAATTATTTTGAAGATTGGGAGGGGAAAAAAGAAAAATCAGAAATGTTGTCTGTGAGCTTTGTTAAAATTCTACCATAACAGTGTATGGCCAGTTAAATCCTCCTATTGTTCTGTCTTAAAGTTAAAATTCTACAGACTTGTTCTCATCTGCTTGCACTTGGAGATCTGTTCTGAACAAGGACAGAAATGTAACGGACTCAGGCACCTTCTTTTCTTTCCATTTTCCTTTTCTTTTTTTTCTAGTGGGACTTCTATTTCTACCAAGCAAAACACACAGCAGAATTTCTGGCACTGTTTCTCCTGCTGGGGAATGACTGGTACAACTCATAATCACTAACATTGTGCACAGATGCTCAGAGAGATGATAGAAGCAGAAAACTGACTATAAAGCAGCTGCATTTTGGTGTGATTTCCCCTAATGCAGGCTACTCAGAGGTTTCTGGTCTCAGTAATTAAACCAGGGAACATTACAAGGGGAGGCAATGGCTGAAATGACTATCAGTAAGTTAACTAAAAAAAAAAAGGTGTGGGTATGGAAAATATTTTACTCTGCAGGCTTCATTATTCTTTCTGATCTGTGGAGCCACTTTTCTCTTAAAAAATGCATAATTACCAAATAAAGTCTGATAGTATTGTCTTCCTCTTTAACCTGTGCCCTTTTCAGCAGCATTTTTAACACATTTTACAATTGTGCTTGAGCACAAAGGTAGGCCAGAAATGTGCAATTGAGGCAAACTTCCATTTGAAGAGTTTAGTTTCCAACAACATAGGAAATAGCAGTTAATGTTTGGTGTTAAGCAGTTCTAATATCTAGTGCATCCTAGGAACCTGCAAATCTGCACAGATGAGCAAACCACAATTAGTCAGCACAGCCCGAAGATCCAGTACTGAGCTGATCTGCCCAGTAAACAGGAACTACACTGGCCCTGTTTGGTGGGGTGTTTTTTTCTTTCAAGGAGCTGTGCCAATTTATTGCCACATCATCCTGAGTGTGGCTGGAGCGTCGTGTGTCACGGGGACCAAGGAGAGCTGAACAGGTGCCCTGTGGAGAATGAGGCAAAGGTTTTCTTTGAATGATGATTTTATGAGGGGAAAAATATCAGCTTGGCTAAGAAAATTATACACTGCTCATTTTAATGTTTGTGGTGATAATTAGAGCTGGAAATCTTGCTCTAAAAGTTGATGATGAAAAGCGTGTGTGAATGCCTGTATATGCGTTTTATTTCTGTCTATGGACACAATTGCATCCTGCTGGCTCTGTCAGCAAGGTTAGTAGTGCTCACCTGTGCAGTATTGCTTTGGAGGGCTCTAACTGAAGGGCTAATGAGCACTACAAAAAAAACCCCAGAACTGTCTATTTGCTTTTAAATAGACAAAACAAAACTTTCAGATTAACACTTTTTTTTCAACTTCAGATCTGGAATAGTATTTTGGATAATACTTCAAGTAAGAGTAAGTGCAGAAGTTGTTCTTCTCCTTTGCTTTGAACACATTTCAGAGCAACCCTGGCAGAGGAGTTACTGTAGGTGCCAGTGCTTGTCTGGGTAACCTGCTGTCTGCTGCCACAGGGATCTTACAGCTAGTGCCTGTCACCAGAGCCAGGCCTGGGAAGGCCTATGGGATGTAGTTCTGGGGAAGGTCGTTTTCATGGATTTGGTAGATTGCTGGTGGCTGACTCTTCTGTACTTTAAAATCTTGGCTGATGCTTTCCAAAGTTAAGATCTGATCTTGAAAAATCAGAGTATTCTCTGAGAATATCAGGTGAGATCTCCAAATCCTTGCTCTGTGTTCATTCCTCCATCCATACTAGGGATCAGAATAGATAATGATGGATAACCTTGACATTTTGGCTAGGTCAGAGTCTCTAACATGTAAATCTTGACACTTCTAGTTAATTCCTTTAATTTCTGTATTGCTGATAGACTTCGGGACCTCAGTGGCTACCTGTCCATTCCTCAACTCTGTATTTTCTCAAATGCTTGGACCCTCCCAACCTCCTGATAGTCTCCTCTCTGACCAGGAAATAATGAGCATCATATGGCCAGCTCTTGAAGCCCAGTCTCTGATGCTCCCAAGCATGTCCTGAGTCATTTCAAGGGTTAAACCACAAGATAAGAGCATTTGAGACCTAAAATGCAACTTTTGTTTACTTTCTAGAGTAAGAAAACATTCTGTTAACTCCAACCAAGCCAGACACACCTGCTCTTAACTCTGGCCAGCTTTTGTAATCTCAGTTTGTTGGGTTTTTTTGTAATCTCAGGGCCAGGTTTCCATTAGCTGACCCAAAAAGATAAATTAAACACACATGAGATGTCTTGGGCCAACAGGTGTTGCAGCTGCTCTTATGATGTGAAGCTGGAGAAAACAAAATACCTTGGACAATTGTATACGAACCAGTTGTTCTGACATGAAACTCCGTTTTTAGTGTTGGAAAAGCCTGCTTTGGAAGACATCACAAAGTGTTGCAGGATGTCTTTAAGTGACAATTATTTGAGAAGTTACTGCCCTCATAATGTAATTTTCCAGTGTCAGTACATAATTAGGCAGGGTGAATAAAGAAGAGTACCCGTTGTGAAATACTAAGGAGCTGCTCTGCCCCTCCCAGCCTAATGCTGCTGAATAAATTAAATTTAACTTCTAGTTGTGCAACTTATGACTTTCTGAGCTTTGAAGCCTGGACTGAGTGTGCTGCACAACTGGTCCAGCTGACTTCTGCCTTTGATCTTCAAGGATCTCTTGGAAAGATTATCTACATCATTAAGATTTTCTTTATTTTTTTCTTCTGTATTTTGTTAAATCTTAACACTCTGTTTTTGAAACATGTCTTGCCTTCATAGAGCTGAAAGACAAAGTTTTCAGTAACAGCAACAGCACAAGTGGCTGAATGTTCCATGTTTTCATCGCTGGTGTGACTCAAACCCCATGTTCCCCTTCTTGGGGTCGTCAGTATCTTTGTTGCATCATGTCACAGATGCACAGAATGTTAGGG
>VYZU01022439.1:22500-46988 GCA_013401355.1 Ceyx cyanopectus | reverse complement strand
AAAAAAAAAAAAAGAATACACTTAAATATCCAAATATACACTAAAATATCCAAAGCTATGGCTTCCTCAGGCAGCCAGAGCCAGGCTGCGAGGGGCTGTTCCCAATGCTGCCGGTCGGTGCCGTTCTGTCCCCGCGGCCCCGGCAGAGCCCAGCTGTGCCAGCAGCCAGTGCTGCCTGTGCCGGCCAACCCAGCTGGGGCTGCCGCGCTGCTGCCAGCACACGACGCCTCGAAGTTTACCCACTAAACCTCAGGAAAAAAAAAAAGAAAGAAAAATACTACTACTACGACAAAAAATTCATTATTTGTGGCCCTCATCAGAGCTTCTCGGTAGACCACAGTAAAAATTAATCCTGTGCCTCCCCCCCATCCTAGATACAGGGATATCTCTGAGCATCGGAGAGAAGCGTTTCTAAAGCAGTTTGAAAAGAAGTGTGTATAGACCAGCCTGTAAAGCCATCAGGGAATTTAGTTTTTTCCTTTGGCAAATAATTCATGAACAGTTATAACTCGTTGACAAATCATTGTGCAAACAATGAAGAGAGTTTTTCAGGCTGGTCATGAGCGCACATCTGGTATGAATGTTCTCAGAAATACTTCTCCAGGCTGGCATGAGCTGCCCCTTTTGTCTCTGGGAGGTTTCAAATGAGTACAAATGCTCACCTGAGTATTTACAAACATGCAGGCACCTCAGCAGAGTTTCTTGGGGAAAATAATTAATCATTAAAAAAAAAAAAAAGTAAAATCACTATATCTTTTTTTTGGGGGGGGGGAAGGGGGGGTTTTATGCATCCAGGAAGATTTCAGAACCTAACAAATTATGAGCTAATTAACTAAGCTTTACAAAGTCATAATGAGATTGCTCATCATGAGATGAGGAAACTGAGGCACACAGATTGTCTTGTGGAAATCAGATAATCACAGAATCACAGAATCACAGAAATTAGGGGCTGGAAGGGACCTAGAAGATCATCTAGTCCAACCCCCCTGCCTGAGCAGGATCACTTAGACCAAGTCTCTCAGGAACAGATCCAGGCGGGTCTTAAGTGTCTCCAGAGATGGAGACTCCACAACCCCCCTGGGCAGCCTGTTCCAGAGCTCTGGCACCCTCANAGTGGTGTTTTAGTTTAAGGGTTTTTTTATATATGAGGAGTTAAGCTGCATGTTTAGTTAAGAAATGTTTCCCTTTGTAGTCTTTTATGCTTGTCAGCTATTATAATATATGTATGTGTATACATGACACATACATTTTCCATAAAAAAGAATAAATTAGATGTAGCTAAGACCATCTCAAAGCCATGTAGGAGTAATTTTAGGGACTGTGACCTGGGAGAGGCAGCTTTTTTTCTAGTTAGTGACCACTACTCCCTTACCCAGCTGAGTGCCTGTAATATATTTTCCAACATCAGGAGGTAAAGGAGGTGTTCACTTGAAATCAACATGCTGGAGAAATAACATAGGAAAGCTTTGTCTAGAAGCTTGGAGAGCTAGCTCATGTATTTGGGGGGTTGTTTAGCCTGCCTGGTGTCTCTTCTACAGATGCAATCAGAGTGTGCTGGTTGGTTACATAGCCTTGGGAGGACTGCTGGACTTGTTTTCTACTGCAGTTCATTCACCATACCAGATTATTTATTTATTTATATAATTGTTTGGCCTTAGATGCCAAATATACTGTGCAATATTTAATTTCCTGCAATTCTTCTTTCCCAATAAAAAAACCCCAGCAGTATATTTGCCCTTTTTCTTATATGTACAGCTTTTATAACACTCTACTGGAAGTTTGTGCCTAATTAGACCTTGGATATTGTGTCTATCTTATGAGTTGCTGGACAAAAAGCTGAGGTCTAGCTGAGCTGGCTCCAAGTCATGACTTCAGAAGAATCAGTGTGGCAGCTTTAAGTCACCAAAGGGCTCCTCTACACATGGGGATTCTCCTGGGGCTTTAAGGTCATTTCTTACTTGTAGAGCTGTGTAGCTTTATTGTGACTTCTGGGAACAAGCAAAAGATCAGAAAAATCTATGCATGCATCCTATTTCTTGATCAGTTTGTGCACTGTGAGCTATGTAGTATGTTCCTTGTCATAAATAATCATAATGATCTCCTTGCTTATAAAGTGTTGTTTGTTATATACCACTCTTTCCTTTGTAAATGTACTTGCTCTACTGGTAGTGTATTTGCAGTGGAGACAGCAGGGTTAGATATATGGCATGTAGAAATAACATGGCAAGCTTACCTGACTAAATCCTTTTTTGTTATTGCTGATGGCAGTGCAATAATTAGATGTAATTAGGGAACCAAGAGGCAGTGTGGAGGTGGAAATGAGTGGCTGTATCAGAAAGAAAGGCTAGATACTGTTACAAAGAGCAATTTGTCAATAGAAATACAAATACTATTTTGTATTCAAGTCCTGTTGGGACTGGAGTTCTGGAAGTATAGACAGAGGTAGATTTCAATCATATCAAAGTTAGATAGCACAGATCAACTTTCTTTTTTAGAATAGACATGCTAAGGCACATAGATAATCTCATATTATCTCAAACAGTCTGATCTTAAGCTCTGTCATAAGTCAGCTAGAAACTGAAACATTCAAAACAAATTCTGTGGAAATTACATGTATTCTGTGATTTTTTTTTTAATGTATAAACAAATAACACTTGTATTATAATAATGTGGGTAGTGGGGTTGGGTTACACTTCCTATTTTTAAACTGTCTATTTAGCTTTCATGTTCAGTATGCCAGAAATGAGCAACATTACCCTGTGAGGTTCACCATGCAATGGCATGACTGGGTGAGCTCCCACATTCCAGTTCACCATAACCAGTCACTCGGTTGGTTCTATTGATACAGCAATACTGTGTTCCACCAGAGACCTCAATATTTGTCTTCTCCACACATTAAGCCTTTCCACACAGAGGCAACACATCATATATTTATTTGACTTCTTTGGGTTNGCTCCATCCTCTCTACACTCACCCTTAACATATTTATAATAAAGCAGCAGTGACAGCAGCAGCACCTTCTCTCATTGCCAGTCCCCCACTCTACAAATATTTGTGCTCTGCTTTCATCCTCTGCTTCACATCCACCTAGTAAGGGTTAAAGCCAGATTCAAACTCCTATATGAAATCTGTGCAAATATGTGTTCTGCATAAATCTGGGCCACTAAATTAATATACTTGTATATGTTTTCCCCATCTGCTATATTGCTGACACATCCAGCTTGTGGCCCAGGATGTTTTAGGGAAGAAAAGACCATCTTTGTGTTTAGTGCAAGAGTTCAAGTGGACTTACAGACTTACTGGTATGCTCAGGCTACTCTGCTAAACATAGAAAGCAGACTGGGGTACTTGGGAACTTCAAAAATGCCAAACCTCTGGGTCTTGGTGATGGAAGGAGGAGTGGTGTTTTAGTTTAAGGGTTTTTTTATATATGAGGAGTTAAGCTGCATGTTTAGTTAAGAAATGTTTCCCTTTGTAGTCTTTTATGCTTGTCAGCTATTATAATATATGTATGTGTATACATGACACATACATTTTCCATAAAAAAGAATAAATTAGATGTAGCTAAGACCATCTCAAAGCCATGTAGGAGTAATTTTAGGGACTGTGACCTGGGAGAGGCAGCTTTTTTTCTAGTTAGTGACCACTACTCCCTTACCCAGCTGAGTGCCTGTAATATATTTTCCAACATCAGGAGGTAAAGGAGGTGTTCACTTGAAATCAACATGCTGGAGAAATAACATAGGAAAGCTTTGTCTAGAAGCTTGGAGAGCTAGCTCATGTATTTGGGGGGTTGTTTAGCCTGCCTGGTGTCTCTTCTACAGATGCAATCAGAGTGTGCTGGTTGGTTACATAGCCTTGGGAGGACTGCTGGACTTGTTTTCTACTGCAGTTCATTCACCATACCAGATTATTTATTTATTTATATAATTGTTTGGCCTTAGATGCCAAATATACTGTGCAATATTTAATTTCCTGCAATTCTTCTTTCCCAATAAAAAAACCCCAGCAGTATATTTGCCCTTTTTCTTATATGTACAGCTTTTATAACACTCTACTGGAAGTTTGTGCCTAATTAGACCTTGGATATTGTGTCTATCTTATGAGTTGCTGGACAAAAAGCTGAGGTCTAGCTGAGCTGGCTCCAAGTCATGACTTCAGAAGAATCAGTGTGGCAGCTTTAAGTCACCAAAGGGCTCCTCTACACATGGGGATTCTCCTGGGGCTTTAAGGTCATTTCTTACTTGTAGAGCTGTGTAGCTTTATTGTGACTTCTGGGAACAAGCAAAAGATCAGAAAAATCTATGCATGCATCCTATTTCTTGATCAGTTTGTGCACTGTGAGCTATGTAGTATGTTCCTTGTCATAAATAATCATAATGATCTCCTTGCTTATAAAGTGTTGTTTGTTATATACCACTCTTTCCTTTGTAAATGTACTTGCTCTACTGGTAGTGTATTTGCAGTGGAGACAGCAGGGTTAGATATATGGCATGTAGAAATAACATGGCAAGCTTACCTGACTAAATCCTTTTTTGTTATTGCTGATGGCAGTGCAATAATTAGATGTAATTAGGGAACCAAGAGGCAGTGTGGAGGTGGAAATGAGTGGCTGTATCAGAAAGAAAGGCTAGATACTGTTACAAAGAGCAATTTGTCAATAGAAATACAAATACTATTTTGTATTCAAGTCCTGTTGGGACTGGAGTTCTGGAAGTATAGACAGAGGTAGATTTCAATCATATCAAAGTTAGATAGCACAGATCAACTTTCTTTTTTAGAATAGACATGCTAAGGCACATAGATAATCTCATATTATCTCCAACAGTCTGATCTTAAGCTCTGTCATAAGTCAGCTAGAAACTGAAACATTCAAAACAAATTCTGTGGAAATTACATGTATTCTGTGATTTTTTTTTTAATGTATAAACAAATAACACTTGTATTATAATAATGTGGGTAGTGGGGTTGGGTTACACTTCCTATTTTTAAACTGTCTATTTAGCTTTCATGTTCAGTATGCCAGAAATGAGCAACATTACCCTGTGAGGTTCACCATGCAATGGCATGACTGGGTGAGCTCCCACATTCCAGTTCACCATAACCAGTCACTCGGTTGGTTCTATTGATACAGCAATACTGTGTTCCACCAGAGACCTCAATATTTGTCTTCTCCACACATTAAGCCTTTCCACACAGAGGCAACACATCATATATTTATTTGACTTCTTTGGGTTTTGCTGGTGATTCACACTGACTGCATGATGGTGCTTTTGAGGCAGCAGGAGTATTTTTGCACAGACAGGTCTGAAAGAATCCCTCTCACAGAGGACAGTCTCTGGCCCCATGAAGCCCAGAAGGTGATTTATTACCACTTGCCACCAGGTCTTCACAATGAATGATCGTTTCAAACTGCTTTTCCATCCTGGACAGGAGATAACTTATGAACATACACCAAAGCGTTTAGAGGGAAACCTCCCAGCCACACTGTCAGACTCTAGGGAGCCAGAGAGGTCCCACATCTTGCTGTCATTGTTGCTCTTCCCATTGATGTTAGTTCATTTCTTTCCAGGTGAGTAGGAGATCTCCAGCTCACCAGGCCCTTTAATTGACAGGGAGACTTTATAGATATATATGGGGCTCATGCTGCTCTTAAATCTCCACTGCAGTTTGAAGCTGGTGGATGCCATGTTGAAGAAATGGTATTTTCTCTTTCTTTTTTGCTTTCTGCCATGCCTTTATCTAACTTAGAGTAAAAGACACTGAACTGAAAGGAGAAAGATCTATGCAGAACTTAGTTGCTGTTATTCCACTTATGAAAAAATTAGCAGAGTTGTTGGTTTCCACCTTTTCATACTTCTTTTCCTCAACCTAGAGTAAGGTCAGCTCAGCTTTGCTTCATGATTCTGAAGCTTCCTTCTACTTCACTCATATTTCCAGCTGTCCAATCTATATCCTTTTTAGAATATAAAAAAAAAATAACCACCCCAAACCACAGGGAAACTCACCATTTTGAACAGCTTTAAGTTGCTTGCTTTAAAAGGAGGAGCATTTGGAGCAGCTGTTTCATTACCTCTGTGCATGACTCTAGGTATACCTCTATTATTATTGTATCACTTGACATACATTTACTGTGGAGAACAGGGAGGAAACAGGCTTTTTATTTCTTTTTTTCTTTTTTCTTTATGCCTCTGCTCACACACTGCTTGCAGAGCTGATGCCACACAAATAGAGGCACACTGGAACTGGGATTGCACTTCATGCATTGTTCCAAGGAGAAGAACAGAACGAGCATTTTCAATGAGGACACAATACATCTTTTGCTGTGCTCTCATTTATAGCATGCATGGTGCCAAAGTAGGTTAGATAAGCATCCAGTGATGTGACTTTATTCTTTTTCTGTTTGTCCTTTACACTTGCAGTTTGTAATCAGAAAGAAGTGAAGATGATACACCAAAAATAGAGGGAGAAAGCCAGGTGCACAAGTTCATGTGCCATCTCAAAGAGGGAGGGAGCTTAAATTGCAGCCAACTGGGAAATTTAGGTGCACAAACTTAAAGCTAATAGCAAACTATCCACATACAATTTTTTGGCAAAGCCAGGACCCCCTCCATTTGTCCAGAGTCGTATAGTGTGTGAATGGCTTTGCACGGGAAATGATTCTGAACTTTGCAAATAGCTTTTATTATAGCTCCTCTGTGACACTGCTACAAAACAGATTAGATCATAGCTCATTTCTCTTTTATTATTCTGACAGTGATTTCATTTGTTCAGAACTTCCATTTTGCCTTTAATATCTCATATGCGGTCACATTTTGGGAGCTTTAGGATGTGTTGGTTCTGCGTTCAGTGCTACATGTCTCTCACCTTAGCCAACTCATTACAGAGAAGCATCCTCCCTAAATAACAAATATTAACAAACATGTATGAACTTCAGATGATACAATTCCCAGTTCATTTCCTGGGCTATATCACTGCCAGGGAAGAAGGAGCCTGCCTGATCCCTAAAATAAAACATGCTAGTGTGGGAAATGTCCTTTGTTTTATACCNATTAGGGAACCAAGAGGCAGTGTGGAGGTGGAAATGAGTGGCTGTATCAGAAAGAAAGGCTAGATACTGTTACAAAGAGCAATTTGTCAATAGAAATACAAATACTATTTTGTATTCAAGTCCTGTTGGGACTGGAGTTCTGGAAGTATAGACAGAGGTAGATTTCAATCATATCAAAGTTAGATAGCACAGATCAACTTTCTTTTTTAGAATAGACATGCTAAGGCACATAGATAATCTCATATTATCTCCAACAGTCTGATCTTAAGCTCTGTCATAAGTCAGCTAGAAACTGAAACATTCAAAACAAATTCTGTGGAAATTACATGTATTCTGTGATTTTTTTTTTAATGTATAAACAAATAACACTTGTATTATAATAATGTGGGTAGTGGGGTTGGGTTACACTTCCTATTTTTAAACTGTCTATTTAGCTTTCATGTTCAGTATGCCAGAAATGAGCAACATTACCCTGTGAGGTTCACCATGCAATGGCATGACTGGGTGAGCTCCCACATTCCAGTTCACCATAACCAGTCACTCGGTTGGTTCTATTGATACAGCAATACTGTGTTCCACCAGAGACCTCAATATTTGTCTTCTCCACACATTAAGCCTTTCCACACAGAGGCAACACATCATATATTTATTTGACTTCTTTGGGTTTTGCTGGTGATTCACACTGACTGCATGATGGTGCTTTTGAGGCAGCAGGAGTATTTTTGCACAGACAGGTCTGAAAGAATCCCTCTCACAGAGGACAGTCTCTGGCCCCATGAAGCCCAGAAGGTGATTTATTACCACTTGCCACCAGGTCTTCACAATGAATGATCGTTTCAAACTGCTTTTCCATCCTGGACAGGAGATAACTTATGAACATACACCAAAGCGTTTAGAGGGAAACCTCCCAGCCACACTGTCAGACTCTAGGGAGCCAGAGAGGTCCCACATCTTGCTGTCATTGTTGCTCTTCCCATTGATGTTAGTTCATTTCTTTCCAGGTGAGTAGGAGATCTCCAGCTCACCAGGCCCTTTAATTGACAGGGAGACTTTATAGATATATATGGGGCTCATGCTGCTCTTAAATCTCCACTGCAGTTTGAAGCTGGTGGATGCCATGTTGAAGAAATGGTATTTTCTCTTTCTTTTTTGCTTTCTGCCATGCCTTTATCTAACTTAGAGTAAAAGACACTGAACTGAAAGGAGAAAGATCTATGCAGAACTTAGTTGCTGTTATTCCACTTATGAAAAAATTAGCAGAGTTGTTGGTTTCCACCTTTTCATACTTCTTTTCCTCAACCTAGAGTAAGGTCAGCTCAGCTTTGCTTCATGATTCTGAAGCTTCCTTCTACTTCACTCATATTTCCAGCTGTCCAATCTATATCCTTTTTAGAATATAAAAAAAAAATAACCACCCCAAACCACAGGGAAACTCACCATTTTGAACAGCTTTAAGTTGCTTGCTTTAAAAGGAGGAGCATTTGGAGCAGCTGTTTCATTACCTCTGTGCATGACTCTAGGTATACCTCTATTATTATTGTATCACTTGACATACATTTACTGTGGAGAACAGGGAGGAAACAGGCTTTTTATTTCTTTTTTTCTTTTTTCTTTATGCCTCTGCTCACACACTGCTTGCAGAGCTGATGCCACACAAATAGAGGCACACTGGAACTGGGATTGCACTTCATGCATTGTTCCAAGGAGAAGAACAGAACGAGCATTTTCAATGAGGACACAATACATCTTTTGCTGTGCTCTCATTTATAGCATGCATGGTGCCAAAGTAGGTTAGATAAGCATCCAGTGATGTGACTTTATTCTTTTTCTGTTTGTCCTTTACACTTGCAGTTTGTAATCAGAAAGAAGTGAAGATGATACACCAAAAATAGAGGGAGAAAGCCAGGTGCACAAGTTCATGTGCCATCTCAAAGAGGGAGGGAGCTTAAATTGCAGCCAACTGGGAAATTTAGGTGCACAAACTTAAAGCTAATAGCAAACTATCCACATACAATTT
Organism: Ceyx cyanopectus; assembly: GCA_013401355.1. Lineage (NCBI taxonomy): Eukaryota > Metazoa > Chordata > Aves > Coraciiformes > Alcedinidae > Ceyx > Ceyx cyanopectus. The sequence goes on along the minus strand of VYZU01022439.1, from coordinate 37,920 downwards.
TTTGGCAAAGCCAGGACCCCCTCCATTTGTCCAGAGTCGTATAGTGTGTGAATGGCTTTGCACGGGAAATGATTCTGAACTTTGCAAATAGCTTTTATTATAGCTCCTCTGTGACACTGCTACAAAACAGATTAGATCATAGCTCATTTCTCTTTTATTATTCTGACAGTGATTTCATTTGTTCAGAACTTCCATTTTGCCTTTAATATCTCATATGCGGTCACATTTTGGGAGCTTTAGGATGTGTTGGTTCTGCGTTCAGTGCTACATGTCTCTCACCTTAGCCAACTCATTACAGAGAAGCATCCTCCCTAAATAACAAATATTAACAAACATGTATGAACTTCAGATGATACAATTCCCAGTTCATTTCCTGGGCTATATCACTGCCAGGGAAGAAGGAGCCTGCCTGATCCCTAAAATAAAACATGCTAGTGTGGGAAATGTCCTTTGTTTTATACCTAGAAGGGGGAAAATATATTAAACCCTGACCATGCAATGGAGAAAGCAGAGAGTCCTCAGCTAGAGCTGCAAAAATAAAAGTGTTTTTTAGCCCAAAACAAGCACTTCAGCCAGCTATTCTCTTTTGCAATACATTATTACATGTCTGCCCTTTAAAGTCAACTGCATCAGAGCATTTGTACCACACTGTTAATGCTCCCTCAAAACAAATGTGTCTGGCCCCAACTGAGCTCATTTTAAGACTTGTTGGGGTTTTTTTTCAGCAATGGAAAGTCACTGTCCCATAGTTCTTTTCCTCCCACCTAGATGCTGCTGCCAGAGAAGCCTGACCCAGGATTAGGTCTTTCCCACTGGTCTCCAAACATTACAGTGACCCTTTTGTACCATCGGTCACTGGGATTGCCTGGAACAGACTTCAGCCTGCTCTGAAGTTATGTTGGGCAGCCATCCAGCAGAAAGCTGTTCATTAGAAAAGCCTAAAGGTCATTTTTGCACATATAATATCTTCCCAACCTAGTCTATGGACAGTAATTGATGATTTTAGCCTAAAAAAATCCAGCTAAAACTGAATGCAGTATAAATAAATACCNAATGAATGATCGTTTCAAACTGCTTTTCCATCCTGGACAGGAGATAACTTATGAACATACACCAAAGCGTTTAGAGGGAAACCTCCCAGCCACACTGTCAGACTCTAGGGAGCCAGAGAGGTCCCACATCTTGCTGTCATTGTTGCTCTTCCCATTGATGTTAGTTCATTTCTTTCCAGGTGAGTAGGAGATCTCCAGCTCACCAGGCCCTTTAATTGACAGGGAGACTTTATAGATATATATGGGGCTCATGCTGCTCTTAAATCTCCACTGCAGTTTGAAGCTGGTGGATGCCATGTTGAAGAAATGGTATTTTCTCTTTCTTTTTTGCTTTCTGCCATGCCTTTATCTAACTTAGAGTAAAAGACACTGAACTGAAAGGAGAAAGATCTATGCAGAACTTAGTTGCTGATCTTCCTAAGAAAAACTTGCACTGGCAGTCCAGAGAGAAAATTACTGGAATTTATACAGTACGAAGAATTAATTCTGTTCTNCAGCTGTTTCATTACCTCTGTGCATGACTCTAGGTATACCTCTATTATTATTGTATCACTTGACATACATTTACTGTGGAGAACAGGGAGGAAACAGGCTTTTTATTTCTTTTTTTCTTTTTTCTTTATGCCTCTGCTCACACACTGCTTGCAGAGCTGATGCCACACAAATAGAGGCACACTGGAACTGGGATTGCACTTCATGCATTGTTCCAAGGAGAAGAACAGAACGAGCATTTTCAATGAGGACACAATACATCTTTTGCTGTGCTCTCATTTATAGCATGCATGGTGCCAAAGTAGGTTAGATAAGCATCCAGTGATGTGACTTTATTCTTTTTCTGTTTGTCCTTTACACTTGCAGTTTGTAATCAGAAAGAAGTGAAGATGATACACCAAAAATAGAGGGAGAAAGCCAGGTGCACAAGTTCATGTGCCATCTCAAAGAGGGAGGGAGCTTAAATTGCAGCCAACTGGGAAATTTAGGTGCACAAACTTAAAGCTAATAGCAAACTATCCACATACAATTTTTTGGCAAAGCCAGGACCCCCTCCATTTGTCCAGAGTCGTATAGTGTGTGAATGGCTTTGCACGGGAAATGATTCTGAACTTTGCAAATAGCTTTTATTATAGCTCCTCTGTGACACTGCTACAAAACAGATTAGATCATAGCTCATTTCTCTTTTATTATTCTGACAGTGATTTCATTTGTTCAGAACTTCCATTTTGCCTTTAATATCTCATATGCGGTCACATTTTGGGAGCTTTAGGATGTGTTGGTTCTGCGTTCAGTGCTACATGTCTCTCACCTTAGCCAACTCATTACAGAGAAGCATCCTCCCTAAATAACAAATATTAACAAACATGTATGAACTTCAGATGATACAATTCCCAGTTCATTTCCTGGGCTATATCACTGCCAGGGAAGAAGGAGCCTGCCTGATCCCTAAAATAAAACATGCTAGTGTGGGAAATGTCCTTTGTTTTATACCTAGAAGGGGGAAAATATATTAAACCCTGACCATGCAATGGAGAAAGCAGAGAGTCCTCAGCTAGAGCTGCAAAAATAAAAGTGTTTTTTAGCCCAAAACAAGCACTTCAGCCAGCTATTCTCTTTTGCAATACATTATTACATGTCTGCCCTTTAAAGTCAACTGCATCAGAGCATTTGTACCACACTGTTAATGCTCCCTCAAAACAAATGTGTCTGGCCCCAACTGAGCTCATTTTAAGACTTGTTGGGGTTTTTTTTCAGCAATGGAAAGTCACTGTCCCATAGTTCTTTTCCTCCCACCTAGATGCTGCTGCCAGAGAAGCCTGACCCAGGATTAGGTCTTTCCCACTGGTCTCCAAACATTACAGTGACCCTTTTGTACCATCGGTCACTGGGATTGCCTGGAACAGACTTCAGCCTGCTCTGAAGTTATGTTGGGCAGCCATCCAGCAGAAAGCTGTTCATTAGAAAAGCCTAAAGGTCATTTTTGCACATATAATATCTTCCCAACCTAGTCTATGGACAGTAATTGATGATTTTAGCCTAAAAAAATCCAGCTAAAACTGAATGCAGTATAAATAAATACCAATAGCCTATAACAAAAAAAAAAACCAAACAACCCAACGTTGTGCAGGTCTAGCTAGGATCATTAGATTAATTTTTTGAAGGAGTATCAAAGCAAAAAAGCTCTATATTTTTATTTTATATGTGCTCAACTGTGATATTATTACTCTTTTTTTACATCTTATGTCTGGATCCTTTACCTACAGAAGCCAGCNTGAAAGGAGAAAGATCTATGCAGAACTTAGTTGCTGTTATTCCACTTATGAAAAAATTAGCAGAGTTGTTGGTTTCCACCTTTTCATACTTCTTTTCCTCAACCTAGAGTAAGGTCAGCTCAGCTTTGCTTCATGATTCTGAAGCTTCCTTCTACTTCACTCATATTTCCAGCTGTCCAATCTATATCCTTTTTAGAATATAAAAAAAAAATAACCACCCCAAACCACAGGGAAACTCACCATTTTGAACAGCTTTAAGTTGCTTGCTTTAAAAGGAGGAGCATTTGGAGCAGCTGTTTCATTACCTCTGTGCATGACTCTAGGTATACCTCTCTTATTATTGTATCACTTGACATACATTTACTGTGGAGAACAGGGAGGAAACAGGCTTTTTATTTCTTTTTTTCTTTTTTCTTTATGCCTCTGCTCACACACTGCTTGCAGAGCTGATGCCACACAAATAGAGGCACACTGGAACTGGGATTGCACTTCATGCATTGTTCCAAGGAGAAGAACAGAACGAGCATTTTCAATGAGGACACAATACATCTTTTGCTGTGCTCTCATTTATAGCATGCATGGTGCCAAAGTAGGTTAGATAAGCATCCAGTGATGTGACTTTATTCTTTTTCTGTTTGTCCTTTACACTTGCAGTTTGTAATCAGAAAGAAGTGAAGATGATACACCAAAAATAGAGGGAGAAAGCCAGGTGCACAAGTTCATGTGCCATCTCAAAGAGGGAGGGAGCTTAAATTGCAGCCAACTGGGAAATTTAGGTGCACAAACTTAAAGCTAATAGCAAACTATCCACATACAATTTTTTGGCAAAGCCAGGACCCCCTCCATTTGTCCAGAGTCGTATAGTGTGTGAATGGCTTTGCACGGGAAATGATTCTGAACTTTGCAAATAGCTTTTATTATAGCTCCTCTGTGACACTGCTACAAAACAGATTAGATCATAGCTCATTTCTCTTTTATTATTCTGACAGTGATTTCATTTGTTCAGAACTTCCATTTTGCCTTTAATATCTCATATGCGGTCACATTTTGGGAGCTTTAGGATGTGTTGGTTCTGCGTTCAGTGCTACATGTCTCTCACCTTAGCCAACTCATTACAGAGAAGCATCCTCCCTAAATAACAAATATTAACAAACATGTATGAACTTCAGATGATACAATTCCCAGTTCATTTCCTGGGCTATATCACTGCCAGGGAAGAAGGAGCCTGCCTGATCCCTAAAATAAAACATGCTAGTGTGGGAAATGTCCTTTGTTTTATACCTAGAAGGGGGAAAATATATTAAACCCTGACCATGCAATGGAGAAAGCAGAGAGTCCTCAGCTAGAGCTGCAAAAATAAAAGTGTTTTTTAGCCCAAAACAAGCACTTCAGCCAGCTATTCTCTTTTGCAATACATTATTACATGTCTGCCCTTTAAAGTCAACTGCATCAGAGCATTTGTACCACACTGTTAATGCTCCCTCAAAACAAATGTGTCTGGCCCCAACTGAGCTCATTTTAAGACTTGTTGGGGTTTTTTTTCAGCAATGGAAAGTCACTGTCCCATAGTTCTTTTCCTCCCACCTAGATGCTGCTGCCAGAGAAGCCTGACCCAGGATTAGGTCTTTCCCACTGGTCTCCAAACATTACAGTGACCCTTTTGTACCATCGGTCACTGGGATTGCCTGGAACAGACTTCAGCCTGCTCTGAAGTTATGTTGGGCAGCCATCCAGCAGAAAGCTGTTCATTAGAAAAGCCTAAAGGTCATTTTTGCACATATAATATCTTCCCAACCTAGTCTATGGACAGTAATTGATGATTTTAGCCTAAAAAAATCCAGCTAAAACTGAATGCAGTATAAATAAATGCCAATAGCCTATAACAAAAAAAAAAACCAAACAACCCAACGTTGTGCAGGTCTAGCTAGGATCATTAGATTAATTTTTTGAAGGAGTATCAAAGCAAAAAAGCTCTATATTTTTATTTTATATGTGCTCAACTGTGATATTATTACTCTTTTTTTACATCTTATGTCTGGATCCTTTACCTACAGAAGCCAGCTGAGGGTTAGTTGTGTTTTGGTTGTTCTGTTTGTTGTTTTGGTTTGGTTTGGTTTTTTTTTCTTTGGACCACAGAAAGATTTATTTCTGTGACTGCAGATATTTTAAAATATATTTTAAATGTTTTCTATTATTCCCTCCTTCTGCTCTCCACACATGTTAAAATCCATTCATAGCAAGGGTCTGCAAAAGGAGCTGGAAACGGTTATGTCCTTTTTCTGGGGCTTGTTTTCTTTGTGAGCCTGCAAGTACANAAAAAAAAAATAACCACCCCAAACCACAGGGAAACTCACCATTTTGAACAGCTTTAAGTTGCTTGCTTTAAAAGGAGGAGCATTTGGAGCAGCTGTTTCATTACCTCTGTGCATGACTCTAGGTATACCTCTATTATTATTGTATCACTTGACATACATTTACTGTGGAGAACAGGGAGGAAACAGGCTTTTTATTTCTTTTTTTCTTTTTTCTTTATGCCTCTGCTCACACACTGCTTGCAGAGCTGATGCCACACAAATAGAGGCACACTGGAACTGGGATTGCACTTCATGCATTGTTCCAAGGAGAAGAACAGAACGAGCAATATGAAGTATGTTATTTAGTTTCCCNTACAATTTTTTGGCAAAGCCAGGACCCCCTCCATTTGTCCAGAGTCGTATAGTGTGTGAATGGCTTTGCACGGGAAATGATTCTGAACTTTGCAAATAGCTTTTATTATAGCTCCTCTGTGACACTGCTACAAAACAGATTAGATCATAGCTCATTTCTCTTTTATTATTCTGACAGTGATTTCATTTGTTCAGAACTTCCATTTTGCCTTTAATATCTCATATGCGGTCACATTTTGGGAGCTTTAGGATGTGTTGGTTCTGCGTTCAGTGCTACATGTCTCTCACCTTAGCCAACTCATTACAGAGAAGCATCCTCCCTAAATAACAAATATTAACAAACATGTATGAACTTCAGATGATACAATTCCCAGTTCATTTCCTGGGCTATATCACTGCCAGGGAAGAAGGAGCCTGCCTGATCCCTAAAATAAAACATGCTAGTGTGGGAAATGTCCTTTGTTTTATACCTAGAAGGGGGAAAATATATTAAACCCTGACCATGCAATGGAGAAAGCAGAGAGTCCTCAGCTAGAGCTGCAAAAATAAAAGTGTTTTTTAGCCCAAAACAAGCACTTCAGCCAGCTATTCTCTTTTGCAATACATTATTACATGTCTGCCCTTTAAAGTCAACTGCATCAGAGCATTTGTACCACACTGTTAATGCTCCCTCAAAACAAATGTGTCTGGCCCCAACTGAGCTCATTTTAAGACTTGTTGGGGTTTTTTTTCAGCAATGGAAAGTCACTGTCCCATAGTTCTTTTCCTCCCACCTAGATGCTGCTGCCAGAGAAGCCTGACCCAGGATTAGGTCTTTCCCACTGGTCTCCAAACATTACAGTGACCCTTTTGTACCATCGGTCACTGGGATTGCCTGGAACAGACTTCAGCCTGCTCTGAAGTTATGTTGGGCAGCCATCCAGCAGAAAGCTGTTCATTAGAAAAGCCTAAAGGTCATTTTTGCACATATAATATCTTCCCAACCTAGTCTATGGACAGTAATTGATGATTTTAGCCTAAAAAAATCCAGCTAAAACTGAATGCAGTATAAATAAATGCCAATAGCCTATAACAAAAAAAAAAACCAAACAACCCAACGTTGTGCAGGTCTAGCTAGGATCATTAGATTAATTTTTTGAAGGAGTATCAAAGCAAAAAAGCTCTATATTTTTATTTTATATGTGCTCAACTGTGATATTATTACTCTTTTTTTACATCTTATGTCTGGATCCTTTACCTACAGAAGCCAGCTGAGGGTTAGTTGTGTTTTGGTTGTTCTGTTTGTTGTTTTGGTTTGGTTTGGTTTTTTTTTCTTTGGACCACAGAAAGATTTATTTCTGTGACTGCAGATATTTTAAAATATATTTTAAATGTTTTCTATTATTCCCTCCTTCTGCTCTCCACACATGTTAAAATCCATTCATAGCAAGGGTCTGCAAAAGGAGCTGGAAACGGTTATGTCCTTTTTCTGGGGCTTGTTTTCTTTGTGAGCCTGCAAGTACATTGCATTTGTGTGTGTGTGTGTGTGTGTGTGTTTGTGTGTGTGTCTGTCTGTGTCTGTGTGTACGTGCACAGGCTTAGTCCTCAGGTGGAACTGTGGTTCCTGTGCTTTCGTTCTCGAAGCTGTTATTCTGGAAGGGAATGGAGGCAGCTGTGTTTACAGCTCAAGTCTTGGCATACATTTACCAGAATCTATTATTCATATCGTTCAGTATCAGGGAGAGATCTCAGGCCACCTGTCTATCTGACAAATTCACCCTTTTGTGAGCTTTCTGTTCATAGCAAATTATGTTCACATTGATGAATTGAGTTTTTATGAGCATTGCTAACTAACATTCTCACAGAAGGCCAGGGGCAATAGACTGCAAGTGTTTCTGGTCCACAAGTAAATGTTAAAAAGAAAAAACTGCCAGTATTTAAAGACAATTTGCCATGGAGGGATAGNGCTCACACACTGCTTGCAGAGCTGATGCCACACAAATAGAGGCACACTGGAACTGGGATTGCACTTCATGCATTGTTCCAAGGAGAAGAACAGAACGAGCATTTTCAATGAGGACACAATACATCTTTTGCTGTGCTCTCATTTATAGCATGCATGGTGCCAAAGTAGGTTAGATAAGCATCCAGTGATGTGACTTTATTCTTTTTCTGTTTGTCCTTTACACTTGCAGTTTGTAATCAGAAAGAAGTGAAGATGATACACCAAAAATAGAGGGAGAAAGCCAGGTGCACAAGTTCATGTGCCATCTCAAAGAGGGAGGGAGCTTAAATTGCAGCCAACTGGGAAATTTAGGTGCACAAACTTAAAGCTAATAGCAAACTATCCACATACAATTTTTTGGCAAAGCCAGGACCCCCTCCATTTGTCCAGAGTCGTATAGTGTGTGAATGGCTTTGCACGGGAAATGATTCTGAACTTTGCAAATAGCTTTTATTATAGCTCCTCTGTGACACTGCTACAAAACAGATTAGATCATAGCTCATTTCTCTTTTATTATTCTGACAGTGATTTCATTTGTTCAGAACTTCCATTTTGCCTTTAATATCTCATATGCGGTCACATTTTGGGAGCTTTAGGATGTGTTGGTTCTGCGTTCAGTGCTACATGTCTCTCACCTTAGCCAACTCATTACAGAGAAGCATCCTCCCTAAATAACAAATATTAACAAACATGTATGAACTTCAGATGATACAATTCCCAGTTCATTTCCTGGGCTATATCACTGCCAGGGAAGAAGGAGCCTGCCTGATCCCTAAAATAAAACATGCTAGTGTGGGAAATGTCCTTTGTTTTATACCTAGAAGGGGGAAAATATATTAAACCCTGACCATGCAATGGAGAAAGCAGAGAGTCCTCAGCTAGAGCTGCAAAAATAAAAGTGTTTTTTAGCCCAAAACAAGCACTTCAGCCAGCTATTCTCTTTTGCAATACATTATTACATGTCTGCCCTTTAAAGTCAACTGCATCAGAGCATTTGTACCACACTGTTAATGCTCCCTCAAAACAAATGTGTCTGGCCCCAACTGAGCTCATTTTAAGACTTGTTGGGGTTTTTTTTCAGCAATGGAAAGTCACTGTCCCATAGTTCTTTTCCTCCCACCTAGATGCTGCTGCCAGAGAAGCCTGACCCAGGATTAGGTCTTTCCCACTGGTCTCCAAACATTACAGTGACCCTTTTGTACCATCGGTCACTGGGATTGCCTGGAACAGACTTCAGCCTGCTCTGAAGTTATGTTGGGCAGCCATCCAGCAGAAAGCTGTTCATTAGAAAAGCCTAAAGGTCATTTTTGCACATATAATATCTTCCCAACCTAGTCTATGGACAGTAATTGATGATTTTAGCCTAAAAAAATCCAGCTAAAACTGAATGCAGTATAAATAAATGCCAATAGCCTATAACAAAAAAAAAAACCAAACAACCCAACGTTGTGCAGGTCTAGCTAGGATCATTAGATTAATTTTTTGAAGGAGTATCAAAGCAAAAAAGCTCTATATTTTTATTTTATATGTGCTCAACTGTGATATTATTACTCTTTTTTTACATCTTATGTCTGGATCCTTTACCTACAGAAGCCAGCTGAGGGTTAGTTGTGTTTTGGTTGTTCTGTTTGTTGTTTTGGTTTGGTTTGGTTTTTTTTTCTTTGGACCACAGAAAGATTTATTTCTGTGACTGCAGATATTTTAAAATATATTTTAAATGTTTTCTATTATTCCCTCCTTCTGCTCTCCACACATGTTAAAATCCATTCATAGCAAGGGTCTGCAAAAGGAGCTGGAAACGGTTATGTCCTTTTTCTGGGGCTTGTTTTCTTTGTGAGCCTGCAAGTACATTGCATTTGTGTGTGTGTGTGTGTGTGTGTTTGTGTGTGTGTCTGTCTGTGTCTGTGTGTACGTGCACAGGCTTAGTCCTCAGGTGGAACTGTGGTTCCTGTGCTTTCGTTCTCGAAGCTGTTATTCTGGAAGGGAATGGAGGCAGCTGTGTTTACAGCTCAAGTCTTGGCATACATTTACCAGAATCTATTATTCATATCGTTCAGTATCAGGGAGAGATCTCAGGCCACCTGTCTATCTGACAAATTCACCCTTTTGTGAGCTTTCTGTTCATAGCAAATTATGTTCACATTGATGAATTGAGTTTTTATGAGCATTGCTAACTAACATTCTCACAGAAGGCCAGGGGCAATAGACTGCAAGTGTTTCTGGTCCACAAGTAAATGTTAAAAAGAAAAAACTGCCAGTATTTAAAGACAATTTGCCATGGAGGGATAGTTAAAATATTTGGCATAAGCTTTATATTTATAAATTCAAGATTGTCCATAAATTATTACAAATAGTATGCTTATAACAAATAAGAAACTAATAGTAATTCTGTACTGCCCCCTGTGATCATGGAGGGCTCTTTAGTATTCTGTGTATTAACAGGTAGCCAGTGATCAAAGCTTTTAACAAATCCTTACCAAGGCTTAATCTGAGGTGGGAACCATTTTTTTTTGCAAACAGGATATTTCCTTGAAAATCATGAGGTAAAATCAATGGGACAGAGCCAAGTAAGCATGAAACGATGATTTACCTGCTCTCTTGAGCATGATGCTTGCCCACGTCCAAGACGAGCCACCTGCCATGGGAGCAGCTGTACCCTATAGAGCGAAAGATCTGTAGGTAGATATGAAAATATTCCCATCACGAGAGATTTTTGTCAAGATGGGGGGAGGGGGATAATCTTCCCCTTCTGCACCCAAATTCTTCATGCCCCTTACCCAACCCTTTGGTAGTGGCAGATAACATCAGGGAGGGAGCATGACCCACCTCTGAGAACAAAAGCTCGTGAGCTAGAGTACAAGCTTGCAGACACCAACACTAAATAAATAAATGAATAAATGCTCAGCTACATCAGGTAAATATATTTATTAAAGTACGATGCTTCTAATGCCACTTAATATGCTTTAGAGCACCTGAGACACTGCATGAGGTGTCCCAGAAGCTCCTCACTTCTTGGCGTGGTCGGAGGGTAACGTGGATATACAACAGGGTAACTCTCTGATGTGGTTTTGCTGCCAGCATCTAAGTGACTGAATCCCACCACAACTGCCATCAGGATGCTCTTAGGAGCCCACAGAAAGGGAATGGCAATCAACAACATTCAGACCTGACACCCGTTGTTGCATCATGAGATTCAGTATAAGAAAATAAAAAGGAGCAGGGGGGGGTGTGGGGAAAGAAAAAAAAAAAAAGCTTTTTATTTTTTTGAAAACAGTTTTGAGGGAAAAAAGATCCTTAAGACACCGAGGATTATAAACAGGTTGGCCAGCAGAAGCCACCTGTCCACGAGCACCAGGCCACCTCCACCGAGTGTGGTGTCCTGTCCTTTCGCCCCCGCCGGCGCCGCCGCCTCCCGCCCGCCCCGCTCCTCCAGCCCAGTGCGTGGCAGCCCTGCCGCTCGCCTTGAGAGGTGCGAACGGAGCGGCCGCCCCTCGCGAGCTGTAGCTGCCGCTTCCAAATCTGTCCCGCCGGGGAAACAGGTTGCGCAGCGTGGCCTGCTGATCCGCGCCTGCCTGGCCAGTAGCTCGGACAGAAGGAGCACTGCTGTTCCCGGCTTCCGCAAAGTTTCGAGTCGAGGCAGAGGGTGATAAAACGCGGTGGGGTTGCTTTCAGTCAAACCGCCAGTTTGGGAGACCTGTTCCGTCAGGAGCCTCGGGATTTTCATTTCGCATGTGCCAATCAGGTTGTCAGGAGCTTTGGTAGGCCGCCATTTTGTCAACTGGAAGGGCGGCGTGAGGTTTAAGCATCTCCGAAAGCCTGCTCGTGCTGGGCACTCCTTACTGGGAGAACATTGTTCTGCTTCCCCTGGTTTAACCCGTGCCTGGGCTAGGTACCTTCAGCAGCGTCAAACAGATTTGTAGCACTGGTGATTAGTTGCCCAAAGAGCATAATATATGCATTATTAATTATAGAAGGTAAGTTTGGCTAATTGTCATTTCTATACAGTAGCACTGCACGACGATACATTTTAACAATCTATAAATAATTGATAATTTTTTTTCTTTCATCTCCCTTCCTAGTTTGCATAAAACTAATGACTTGGTAAATGTTACTCACTTCAAAATATTCCGCTGCTCCTATGAAAATTAAACTACCACTGTAACCTTAGCAAATAAGAAGATTTTTCTTCTTATTGTAGGTTAAAAAAAAAAAAGGAAATATAACGCTCCCTTGTAACAAAAAAATCCAAGCCTGTGAAATCCAAATGAAAAACCATGCACAATATAAAAAAGTGAGTAAGAAGGGGACTCCTGAAAAAACAGATTTGACTTTTAAGGGATTCAGAAAAAGAAAAAAAATTCAGGAAAGTTGTGATTTTACTTTATTCTTTAAGTCTTTAGAATGGTCAGAAGCGGTATGTTTTAAGCTTTAAACAGGATAAGACTATGACACACACACAAAAAGATAGATCAAGGAAGGCTTCAGTGTGAAGTGGTAGTATTTTCAATACTTATCAAATAACTGCATGCATAATCCCATAAATCAGGTTAGCTGAAGACTCAAAATTCTTCTTAAATGAGGTGTTTGGGTATAGTTTCTGGCTGCTTTGTTAATATGATTACAGTACCTTGCTGGTTCCTTGAAATGAAGGATTTGCTGCAGCAAAAGTACAGTCTTTTTCTGAGTTCTCTGTTATTTCTACAAATCCACAATCTGTCAGTCTCCAGCATTATTGCACCGAGGCTTACTCTCTAATTTTCACTGCAACTGAATACATTCCCAGAGTTATTGATGACACTATAATTTCACATTTATTTGGTGTGCACTATGTTGTCTGGGGAAAAAAAAAAGGAAAAAAAAGAGAAGACCCACAAACTAAGTATTGTCTACAATATCAATATGTTGTCGTTTAAACCTACATAGATACTTACATATGCTTCATTATAATAATAATAAAAAAAACAGGTTGTAAGGACTGCCTCTGTGACCTTTTTTCTCATTTTAACCCTACTGATATGTCACCCATGGCAACCTTAAACCGATTTTAATAGAGTCTATCCTATTATTCATTTAAATTGAGGTGCAAGAGCACTTAGACCAGAGAAATTTGCATTCAGCAAATGGGGATTTGATGAGCAAAAATGATAAGATATATGTTGTATAACATGCCCTATTTTGCCAGCAAATAAACAGCTCTTGAAATTGATAAACTTCAGAATATTTTATCTTCAAATGTTTATACATAAATGATTAAAATGCATTAGCAATTCTGCTTTTGAAAAAAAACATATTGGGAAAACAACACAGTTGTGTTGCTTAAATTTGTAATTAACAAATTTATTACTAATTCTGTTCAGTTCTTTAATATGCTGCATTCCTGAAGAAGAACATTAATACACAATGGCAGAAAGAAGCTAATTTTAAGACTTTGGAGAAATGAATGTCTTTTAATGCTGTGTGTTTCTCTTATCTACATGCCACATTATTGTAATAAGTACATTCAGGAATAATTTCTTTTCAAATATTTTTACAAATCTTGCTCTTATTTGCATGCAAGTAAGTTGTCAGCTTAAATCTTTGAAATGCAAAATATATCTCATTTCTATATTTCATCAAGGAGCCTTTCATGTTTAATAAATTACAACTTAGATCCTCCAAGACTTTGTTTTTCATTAACTAAAAGCAAAAGGATACATTTAAAATCTTAATCACAACCTGCAAGGGTATTTGCATGTTGCTGATATTTGTCTTGATGGGACTTTTAATATTTGCAAACTAATCAGGATAGCAAGGTTATACCAATAATTTCTTCAGACAATGAAAGTTTCTGTATTTTAGTCTTTATTAGCAGTATGTGCAACTTGGATAAAACTTTAAATGTCTCANTTCATCTCCCTTCCTAGTTTGCATAAAACTAATGACTTGGTAAATGTTACTCACTTCAAAATATTCCGCTGCTCCTATGAAAATTAAACTACCACTGTAACCTTAGCAAATAAGAAGATTTTTCTTCTTATTGTAGGTTAAAAAAAAAAAAGGAAATATAACGCTCCCTTGTAACAAAAAAATCCAAGCCTGTGAAATCCAAATGAAAAACCATGCACAATATAAAAAAGTGAGTAAGAAGGGGACTCCTGAAAAAACAGATTTGACTTTTAAGGGATTCAGAAAAAGAAAAAAAATTCAGGAAAGTTGTGATTTTACTTTATTCTTTAAGTCTTTAGAATGGTCAGAAGCGGTATGTTTTAAGCTTTAAACAGGATAAGACTATGACACACACACAAAAAGATAGATCAAGGAAGGCTTCAGTGTGAAGTGGTAGTATTTTCAATACTTATCAAATAACTGCATGCATAATCCCATAAATCAGGTTAGCTGAAGACTCAAAATTCTTCTTAAATGAGGTGTTTGGGTATAGTTTCTGGCTGCTTTGTTAATATGATTACAGTACCTTGCTGGTTCCTTGAAATGAAGGATTTGCTGCAGCAAAAGTACAGTCTTTTTCTGAGTTCTCTGTTATTTCTACAAATCCACAATCTGTCAGTCTCCAGCATTATTGCACCGAGGCTTACTCTCTAATTTTCACTGCAACTGAATACATTCCCAGAGTTATTGATGACACTATAATTTCACATTTATTTGGTGTGCACTATGTTGTCTGGGGAAAAAAAAAAGGAAAAAAAAGAGAAGACCCACAAACTAAGTATTGTCTACAATATCAATATGTTGTCGTTTAAACCTACATAGATACTTACATATGCTTCATTATAATAATAATAAAAAAAACAGGTTGTAAGGACTGCCTCTGTGACCTTTTTTCTCATTTTAACCCTACTGATATGTCACCCATGGCAACCTTAAACCGATTTTAATAGAGTCTATCCTATTATTCATTTAAATTGAGGTGCAAGAGCACTTAGACCAGAGAAATTTGCATTCAGCAAATGGGGATTTGATGAGCAAAAATGATAAGATATATGTTGTATAACATGCCCTATTTTGCCAGCAAATAAACAGCTCTTGAAATTGATAAACTTCAGAATATTTTATCTTCAAATGTTTATACATAAATGATTAAAATGCATTAGCAATTCTGCTTTTGAAAAAAAACATATTGGGAAAACAACACAGTTGTGTTGCTTAAATTTGTAATTAACAAATTTATTACTAATTCTGTTCAGTTCTTTAATATGCTGCATTCCTGAAGAAGAACATTAATACACAATGGCAGAAAGAAGCTAATTTTAAGACTTTGGAGAAATGAATGTCTTTTAATGCTGTGTGTTTCTCTTATCTACATGCCACATTATTGTAATAAGTACATTCAGGAATAATTTCTTTTCAAATATTTTTACAAATCTTGCTCTTATTTGCATGCAAGTAAGTTGTCAGCTTAAATCTTTGAAATGCAAAATATATCTCATTTCTATATTTCATCAAGGAGCCTTTCA
>VYZU01022439.1:0-20000 GCA_013401355.1 Ceyx cyanopectus | reverse complement strand
TCTTCACAGGATTTCTCCTGGTGCACCAAAAAGGGGTTCAATCCCACCTCTTGAAGGCAAAGCCAAGGGCACCTTTCACAGTGGGCAAAGTCAGAGAGAATTTGGGACCTTTGATAAGATTTTTTTTTTCATGGAAAACAGACAACAGCTGACTATATGTGACAGGATTACAGCCCTGAATTTCTGATTTTTTTCAGGGATGATTCCTATTCAGAATTCTCATTTCTGTGTAAGGTGAAATCTCAGAAATGCTTTGTCACCTCATTCCAATTCATCCTTCCCCCTTGCAGCAGGTCTCTGTCTTAAATCACCATCCATCCCCATATCCTCAACCAACATGGAAGTTTGGGGACCATGGATGAGGCTGAGGGGGATGCCAGCAGAGACTCATCCTCAGCAAGAGGTTGTGAAGGAAATGGGGGGAGTGGGTATTTCAGGAGCTGGCAGCAAAGCTTGTCTTGCTTCCACCACTTAAGACAACAGAAATAAGTAGCAATGGACCACTGCTGTGGGAGGGCAGAACACTACTGCTAGGTAGTTTGGCCAAACAGAGCAGAGAAAAAATATATAGAATAAACAGGATTCCAGCTTTCAAAAATATACATAATCACACCCCGACAAATTGAAGAAATTAAATTAAATTAGAGTGTTCTTTGTGGATGCTATGCATCAGAAGGCAGGTTTTGAATGTGTGAGCAACTCTCTGGAAAGGAGTGCAGGTCAAGCATCGTAGCGCAGCCTCTCTGCTGACTGGAAGTGCTGCTGGGGAGGTGTGTTATGGCCTCGAGTTGGGCATTTGCAGGGAAAATATTCCACCGTCCAGATGCTCAGGTCTGCACTTTCTGTGCAGAAAACCCCACGCTGAAGTAGCAAACACCAGGCAAGAGCTCAGCATTCTTTTCCCCGATGCTTGGTGGAAGTTAGCGGTGGAGCACGGTCATTTCAGTCAGGATCAGCTTATCCATTAGCTCTCAAACTCCTCTAAGTCTAATTAACCCCCACAATTGACTGACACAGATCATTCCTCTTTTATGCTGCCTAACTGGTTGTATGTACTCTGGGCATGCGGTACCTAAGTCAGATGCTGCTTTGTTATAATTAGGGCAGCAAATTTTGTTTTCTGTTTGGTACTTGCTGTTACATATTGCATGTAATGTATGGCACTGTTAAGGGAAAAAAATTGGAGTCAAAGTGCCTGGAAAGTTAGGTCTGCTCTGTAGCACTGTGAGATTGTTGACATCTGCCGAGGTTGGAGAGCTCAGTAAGCAGGAAATGGGGTGTCACTCTGAGTGGTAGTTTACCATTATCCTGGCATCCTAATGAAGTGTCTGCAGTGCACAGAGCTTCTGGATGGCATCTTAACGCACGGCTAAGCAAAAGCACTTCTCTCCTTGTCACTGTCATCCATCTGCCTGCACCCTACTGTAGCCAATGGGATGGAACCATGCTACAATGTGCTATAAGCCATTTAGAGTTGCACATTGCATAATCAGTCCCATCAAATATGTAAAAAATGACTATTATTGGTTATTTCCCTCAAACTCCGGCACCTGGAGTTTGATACATTAAAGTTTAACTTTTGTAAGTGCTGTTTTTTCCCATTAATTCCACATATATTTTTGTGAAATGGGACCGAGTTGCAAACTCATTGTCTTGGGTCTTGCTAATGGGTCGCAAAAGTTGTATGAATATTCATTGCAAACTCCACTTTATATCACATAGGATGCATTTATCAATTGCCCTTATAAAGAGGTTTCACGCAATTTTCATTCTCTTTGGCAACATCTATTTCTGAGGCATGAATAAAAAGTAAAATCAATTCCGATCACAAATTGGTTATTTTCCTTATAGCAAACATTAGTTAGTTTGAATGCTTCTTATAGATTTTTTTTTTTTTTTTATAAAAAAGAGTCTTTTACAATGTATCTGCATGAGATTGCCATAGTGTACTGCAAGTGATTAAAATTGGGACTTTTATGTTGCATACAGTAACATCAAAATATCCTGACATTAAAAGCGATACGAATAATTTATCTGTATATTTATACAGAAAAAAAATCCATGTATTTTAGCCAGCATGACTTCCAGAATATGAAGACTTACCAAATGAAAGCAGAGTTTTGGGCAGTTGATGTTTCTGAAGAAAAAATAATATAAAAATTCAAGCCAGCAGAACACTCTTTTTTAAGCAAGTTTTCATTCCCTGATAACACCAAAGCTATCAGAGACTGGGGTTAAGCATTGTGTGACAGGGCAAGCTTCTAAAATGGGCAAGAGCAAGATGAATTGGCTAAGTCGGGTGTTTATTTATACAAACAAGAGGGCAGAACATAATTTAGTTGCATCAGGAATTTTTCACAGACATTAAAACTATAGCAAACATAACAGCGGGGATGCTTGCACAGCAGCACAGTGGGGAAGCTCACAGAGCGTCTGCCCACACTACGGCTGGCTGTAGCCAGCGCCATAAGTCTCACAATTTCATTAGCACTCAAAAATCCACCTAAATCACTCAGTTCCGATTAAAAAAAATAAAAATAAAAGAAATGAAATAAACAAACCCCCCCCAAAAAAAGCCCCAGACAAGACCTGTCTTTCTCTTGGCAGCTGAACCAGTCACAAATTGTTGGTAAAACTCTTGGCAGACAGATTTTGCTGTAGCAACAGTGTATGACGTTTTAACCACAGCAGAAATCTCATCCAAAACAACAAAAAACCCAAAAACAAGGTGAGAAGAGCCACGCAAGAAAATCAGAGAAAACCACACCTATAAACCACCCCCCCCAATAAAACACAGATGAGGTGGCAGATCAATAGTTTGATATTCTATGCTGCAGCATAAATCACTGTTTGGGTTGGGTTTTCTGGAATCTGCTGCAAGGCTCGAAAGCATAAAAAGAAACCATGGCTTGTGATAAAATTAGGCATTAATGTGAGCTATAAATGCCATTTAACATTAAACATGCACAATCCACTGAAATGCCTGGTAAAGGGAAATGGGTGCTATAGTAAAACTAGACAAAGTAAGTTGGACATGAATAATGCAGCAGGTCTGAGGAGGGTCACGGGTCAGACTCCAGTACCTTACAAAATAATGAATGCATGTCAGGTTAGAGACATACATCCCTTCCTAGCAAACGTGAGTTATTGGAGATAAACCCTGGACTTCCTGTTCTGAAACAAAGTGGTTTGTTGTAAACATCTATGTCCATTTAAAATTAATGATTAAAAGACAGATTCGGTGGGATTTGCTTAAGTATTCTTTATGGACACAAGTGCTAAAGGTTACTTTCTTCATTCATTTTTACTCAGCCACTGTTAATGTTACAGACACATCATGTTTTCTTCTGTGCTCAAATGTTTATCCAAAGCTCATTTACAAAGGAGCTTATATAATATTAAGTGGTTTTCTTCAATGCATTCTTCATTTAAATGTAAACAAGAGAGCATCTCCAGAGTTTTGCTCTGTTAAAGGGAGCCAGCCCTATTTTTAAAGACAGTAACCTAAATTCTAAATATATGTTCTATGAAAATATTACATGGAAAACCATCTGCAATTCACTTCAGAGTATCTTCTGCTGCTGAAGCTATCACCTACACCTTCCATATTTTGCCAAAAAAAAAAAAAAAAAGCAAAAAGGACTAACCATCCTCTCATTATTTATCTGATACATGTGATTATGACTACTCATTTCCTTCAGAAATCTTCACAGGGAAAAGAGAGTCTAACTTTCAAAAATTGGAATATTTTCCCCAGATTTTCACCAATATTCACAATAAAAAGAGTATGTTGAAATAATAATAATAATGATACAATAAATAATAGTCTTTCATTTTGTCAAAACTGCTCTGCTTCATTTTCTACACTTTGCTGGAGAATTTACCAGCTGTTCAGAGTGTTTTCCTTCCTTTGCCCCCTGTAACTGCCAGGCTTCAAAATATAGCACAAGCAGGGGACACCTTCTCCACAGCTATTTATACAAAACCATGCTTAAGGATTTCCTCCCTCCATTCGATCATGGTAAAGAGGAAATCTCAAAAACAAAACAACAAAAAATTAAATTACATCTTTCTACTTAGGAATCTGAAAGGGGAAAATTTCTAGGAAAGTGGAACTCAAGGCTTTGCAGAAATACAGCAAATACGTAGCTATTGCAAATGAAACATAAGATCTTGCATCTGATCTGTTAAATATTCCATCAACAAGGTCAAGAGTAAAGACAAGCCCAGCCACAAAAACTGAAGCGAGAGTAAGCTTTAATAAAAAAAATGAACAGTTTATCCTCTTCAGCTTCTCAAGTGGAAAAACAAATTCTTTTATACTAGAGAAAAATCAAGCGTGTATATAGCATTTAAAAAAAAAATACCTACACCAGTATCAACCTTTTTAATGAAAGAGTACCCAATATTTTCATGGAACTATAAAAAGGAGAGAGACTAAGTGTTATGGCAAAAAGGCTGGGCTCAGCAGCTTTGTGTGGGAAATGGTGAAATGTGACTGTGATTTATAATGAGAAAAGGTATCTACAACATACAATTTTCTACCTAGCTGCAAATAATAATTCATAGTGATGTCCCTTCCAGATAAAATACCTTTGCAATGTAGGACTCATGTGGTAAAATGATCATGATAAATGTCAGACCAGTGCAGGTAACGACTTTACAAACCATTAAGATTAGCTGGCTCTTTTTTTTTGATGATAACAGTTAACCATGCTGTGACTCTATGTGGTAATAATATCTCAGTACTGATAAATGCCAGAGCCAGGCAGAGGTGTTTATCATTCCCAGTTCAGAAATGCTGACTAAAGTTACCACATGTTGCCTGGTTTTTCTTCCTTTACAATACACAAACAATTAACAAATAGACCGATTTGCAAAATAATTGTATGCAAAATTTCTATGGGTTCTGTGCTTTGGTGCTGACTTACAGTTCTCCTATAAATCAGAATAAATTACTTTGGTACAGAAAGCCCTAAACAAAAGCTTTCTACTTTTGCCATTCTCTCAAGAAAGAATTTACTTGTAAATTAGTTCTGCCCTTTTCAGTCCGTTTATATTACAAATACACCTTATAAGGATGCACAACCTCTGTAATGTAGCTGTTTCTGTAGGGAAGGTGGTTTCCAAGCTGGTATCAGTGCTAATCAACACAGAGCAGAGACACTTCCTTCAAGAGAACATGATAAAGTTTTACTGTATGACATTTCCCTGTGAATATCCTGCAAGGACTAACTTCATTCCAGTGAGTCTTTCCTTTCCTTAGTGTTTCAGTTCCACTCAAGTTTTCTCAGGAGAAAACAGAATTAAAAAAAAATAAAGCAGTTGAGAAGCTTTATTTGAGAAGCTGCAGCACAGCCAGGGCAATCCCAATCTAAATATAATTTACCAGGTAAGATCATAGCCTGCATGCACACCAAGCAGCACAAATAAAAAGCCCAACAGAATTTGTACCCCCTTCCTACTACAAATTCATTTCTTCAAATTTCATCTCATTTTCCGTTGTCGCTTCAGTCATATTTCCACTGGACAGATCAGCCATGGGACAAAAATAAACAGCACTAATGGCTTGTGGCAGAAAACATCAAGGGATGGCCGGGTTGCAAGACTGAGGGGTTTATGCTGTTCAGAAGTTAAGGTTCTGTACATGTCAAACCAGAACAAAACACATGGGAATTTTACTCTTCATTTGTTTGTAACTTCATTTTCCCTGTTATCAATTGCATGATTTCCTATAGAATAAATCCATATGAAAGTTTGGGGTTTTATTATTGGAAAACAGTCCCTATGCACTATTTTCAGCTCTTGTCTTTCCTGTCTATGTAAAAGTTCAAATAATAAGCAGTATAGATATATACATCTATATGTATGAACTATTAATCTCAGTAGGGATTAGGAATACATGCTGAGGAAGGAATGTTATCCTAGTAATTTGAATTCAGTTTGATTGCAGGAGTTTCTTTTGCTTGAAACTTTTTGTTGGTGACATTTTTGAATCGAGGCACTAATCATTATATATGCTTATGCAGCACCTAATGCAACTGGGATTCAATGCTGATTGAGATCTCGGGGTGCTAGGGTAATATGAATATTAAAAAGGAACATATAAGAAGAATGATAAGTGATAATTAAATCATAGATGATAAGATCAGAAAAGTATTCTCAGGTTATCTAGGGCATGTAACATGCAAGATGTTTTCCCTACGTCAGACCTACCAGCACCTTATCTAATCTGTTCCTAAATGAAAGCACACTTGTACATGACTATACTTTAGTTACAACATCTTACACAAATCGAACAAAAGATCAGTCAAACTTTTCCCACAGAACTATGAATCATGCTAAACCAGGAAGGTCTGTCTTAGAAAAAAGGATAACAATGTTCTTGTCACCTCAAAAAAGAGACTGAAGTCCTTAGTGCTGCATTCTTTATTGCTAGCTGTAAGTTTGGAATACAAATCTTTCAGAAATATAGCTGATTAAAAGATGATGAGGGAAAAAAGGGACAACAAGCACTACTTGGGAAGTGCATCCATCACAGAAGTTGTAAATGGAATTCTAAACTGGAATTCCACCTAAGGTGTGTGGTTCCTTACTACTTAGAGGTAGTTTACCTTTGGATGATGGTCTAATAGTCTAATAAAATCAATGAAAAAACCTAAGAGCATAATTCTGTGAAACAGAAAATATTTCTTTAAGATTAAGAGAGAATTTTTAATCCTTGTAAATTATTCTTGCTCTCTATTAAGGTGACAGAAGGTATGATATGTTCTGTTATTAAAAATATATTAATTAAAACTTTTTTATTGAGGTACCAGCTAAAACATTGGGTAATGTGTTAATATGGCACTCAAGTGATTATTTTGTCTTTTTTTTTCCTCACCTCAGAAATCCAGGACAACACCACTCGCATCAAATCCATAAGGAGCCTGGTAAAAGAGCTCCCAAGACCCAACTATGACACAATGAAAATACTTTTTGAACATCTAAAGAAGTAAGTAAAACTGTGGTACTAATAGATCTACAATTTTTAGAGGAATCTCTGTAGTGACCAAATCTTATTGGAAATGTCATCAAAAATACCAAAGATAATTGTAATATTTGTCAAAACTAGGCATGATTTATGGTATCTATATATATAGATATGTACATATTCTGCTCTTGACCATCATACATCTAAGCAAAAGCATATTTTTTTCCTGTACTAGAGAACAGAACAGTTGTGTTTCCTTCAATGCAGTCAGACACATGACTATGCCACATATATATTGGATTGGTCAAATGCAACATGTTCCAGTATTGCATTCGTCCAGTTTGGTTTGACTTTCTCCAACAATAGATATTTTGATAACCATCTTTTCACCATTAAGACCCCTGCTAACTCCTTTAATGAAGCACATAATGATAGAAAATAACTTCACCCAAGAAAATACATTGTGAGCTCTTGTACCTCATGAGGGAATTTATGACAACACAGAACGTCTGAGAAATGCTGAGGAGAGATTTGGAAGTGCACTTTTGCTCTACTGATGCTGCTGAGATACCACAGAGGCAGAAAAATGACATTGTGAGGTTGCACCTTATCATTCCTCTGTGATTTCCACACCCGTTGAGCTCAATTTGCAAGAGTAGTCAGGCCACAAAGTCAACCCATGATCTCATCTTCACTTTGGGTTTTTTCTCATGTTTCATGGCATTAACAGTAAAAATGTACATTAGATCACATACTCAGAAACCAACCTGCAGCACTTTGACTTGCAGAAATACTGGGCAGAAGTGGCAGATCTCAAGATAGGGACACTTGAAGAGTAGGAACCTATTCCTACTTTCATGGCTGTCCTGCTGTTGGGCCTCACCAGTACCATGTTGTACAGTCACTTTTCAGCCAAATTACCCTCAAAATTGAAGGGACTAAGTTGGATCTAGCACCCCATGGAGGTCCTAGGCACAGAACATTATTTCATCCCAGGGATGATATGATGACCTCAGTGAATAAATAATAAACCACTCCAAATAAAAGACTACTCTGAGCTTATAATGAATGATGCCTGTATAGTGATCTTTTCTGCTGTGTTCTTTTGGTGTATATGTATAGGAAGTGTAGATCCTTGATCTTGTTTTGCAGCTTCCAGCTGAAACTGCCAAATGAAGTCCATGCAGTTGTGGGAATGTCCCCATTTCTCTAAGCGTGGAAGGATTGTAAAAAGTCTATAAAATGACTGAGGTGGCCTTGCAGAAAAACAGGTTTCTATGTATTCATCCGATGTAACGTGGGCACACATTCTCTCCTTCAGTGGGTTATCTACAGAAGGATGGTAATTTATTATAGCCATTGGAAGAATAATAAGGGAAATTATATCCTGGGAAGAACCTGAGTGCAAGAAGTGGGACCGTGCTGTCAGCACAGCTATGCCATATACAAAATTTACTGCACCGTATGTGGCATTGATCCTAACCTGCAGAAAGTTTTTCTACCGTGTCTTAGGGGAGAGATATCAGGTATACACAATAAGTCTTTGATCTCATAGTTAAATCACTTGATAGAGACTCGGGAGACGTGGGTTCAGTTCTTGGCTTTGACCGGATGTTCTGGATGACCTTGGGTAAATCGCTTAATCTCTCTGTGCCTTGGTTCCTTGTTTACAAAATGATGATAATACTTCCTTTGTTTGCCTTGCCTTTTTAGAGCATAATCTTTTCAGGACAGCAATTGTTTCCTGCTGTGTATATGTAGAATAACTGGCAAAACTGGATCAAGGCTGGTGGCTCTTTTTGGAGAAAGGAAAATAAAAGGAAAAAAACACCACCAAACCACACTAAAATGCAGACAATAAAATGCCAATACTTTGTAATGCATATGTGCACGATACTGAGCTTAACAACAATTCAATAGACGTAGACACTATGTAAATAAGCACGTGCTCTTACCTAAGTGGCACTGCTGAAGGCATGGTGAAGCTAGAGATTGGCTCAGTACAGTGGCACAGAACACTGGAAGGCGGGAAGATGGGATACCTAAGTCATTCAGGGCTCTGAGCATCATGGGAGCAATCGTCCGAGTCAATCTGAAGGTCAGCCTTCTCTGACACACAAATATGTCCTCAGGGAAGGACAAGGCTGTTCCATAAGTTTTCCTTCATGGATATGGAAGCAGAAGTAGAACAGATAATTGAAACCACCAAAAACTGGTTTGTTCCCTTGAACTTGTCAATGTGAAAGACAGGAGCCAGTCAGAATGGCCTCATGGCTCTGTAAACAAGAACAAAGAAACATACATGATGTACATAATGACATGATGTTTATGTTATGTAAATACACACTCTGTGTGTGTTTAAATTAACCTAGAAAATAAGACTAGATGTCAGAGGTTAAAAGCATAGAATTACATCACTTTTAGGGACCCTTTTCAGGAGAGGGGTGCTAGCCTCACCACTGACTTGTGCCTTGTGCCACCTGCTTGAACTATAAGGTTTGCCCAGTGTAAATCACAGGAAATTCATAGGCTGCTTTGAGTTGGAAGGCACCTTTAAAGGTCTTCTTGTCCAACCTGCAGTAAACAGGGACATCTTCAACTGGATGTGGTGCCTCAAAGCCCCATTCTGGAAACATTCCAGATGAGGTTGTATGGGCATTTACACCTCTGTGGGCAAGCTTGGCCAGTGTTCCAAAATCAAAAGTTTCCGATTAGTTTAAAAAAAAAATAAAAATCAGTAGATTCATTTGGTCTGAGTATTACTGCAGTTTCTGTATTTGCTGCTGGAGATGTCTGTTCTTGCCCAAAGCTGAATTGATGTTCAAGAGTTTTCTACTGGGGAGAAGCTAAATGACCATTGATATGCTGTTTCTGTGGCATTTCTCTCTGTCTCCCACCCATTTCTTACCTCTCTATCAGACAAATAGGAGGACAGAGCTGTGCAGACTTGTACCATGAGACTTTGTAAGCCTGTGGCTTCTGCACAGCACATGAGAAAATGTCTCACTGATGTGCAGGAGCACAGCAGAAGCCAACCTTTGCCCAGAAGGCTACACTTATCCTAAATCTCTGGCAGTCTGCAGAAGTAGGTCCAGATCAAGCCCAAATACAAATGTGAAATGCACTTCTGAAGAGTCCTCCTTTAGAAACCTAAAGCAGCTGATGAAAGAAACTTTGAGAAAGGCCTGGCAGCAGGGATTAACACCAGTGCCATATATCATTCTTAAACCAAATCCTTGGAAAGTTGCAAGAAGTCACAGTGCAGGTGTATGAAGCCCACAGGAGGGGTATTAAAAGCAAAGCTTGGGTTTGCAGTACCCAAGCTCTTTTCAGTTTTGTGCATTTGGTGGGAAAAAAAAATGACCTACCAACATCCCGTGTTCATCTTTGCATTAAATTTATTCTACACAGAAGTAGAAAAGAAAAAATATGGGGCTGAGTAGACGTATCACTTAGCTCTTATCAGTCAAATACCATAAGTAATTGTTTTTTAGGGCTCATACTAAAAATAATATACTACTATTATACAACTAATGTACAGATATTATGCTGAAAATAAAGTACAACCATTAGGTTATTTATAGTTCTTCCTGACAATGAACAAATCAAATATACTTTACACATGAAAGACACAATACAACCCAACCTGAGTAGGGACTTCATTAAATAACAGGCTATAAAAACCAGCCTGTTCTACTTCAACATGTTTACAGAATATTTGCTTGCTATATATACCCAATATACTACTGTCCCATACATTTGGGAAAGCAGCATCCCAGTTCCCCAGGACTCCACTTGTTCCTGTTCCTTATCTATGAGTGAATTTTACTCTCAAACAGAGTGAGCTAATCACAGGAACCAGATAAAACTGATACACCTTTTTGGTCCTATTTTGCAAGCATACACAGGGCATCAAATGAAGCAGAACCCTTGTATTGGCTCTGCACAACTAATCACTATATGATAAATCATTATTTGCACCCAGTAATTTTCTCACAGAATTATAGTTCAAGGGAGAAGGATCACACAGTATTTTAGGAGTGGCATCTAACCTGTTTTTGCTGCAGCATCTTAAGGTAGTTATTACACATCCATTGGGAAACTGAGGCATGAGAAGTTGAAATGACCTAAAGACTCAGCATAAACCAGCAACGTAATTAAAAACCTGGAAAGGTTTTTCTTTGTTTGCAAAGCTTCTCCAGTGACCACAAAATACCCTTTCATCCCTAATGCAAAAGGCAGCAGGGGAGAGGAACACCCTGGCTGAGTCCTCTGCACCACACTCCGAGCTGGCGAGGGCGGACGCAGCTCTGCTCCAGAAGCTGTGTGCCTGCATTATACAGCACTGTGCCTGAGCTAATAAGCTGTGCTTATTAATGTTAAATTAATGAATCTCAGCCTGCTCTGCTTATTAGGTTGAGCTCCGTGCCACTGCAAGGCAGCTCTGCGACTCCCAGACCCGAGCTGTCTCACATCTGACCAGACTGGAGCACAGGGCAGCCAAGCTCAAGTCTGTCTTTACCCATCCATGTAGACACCCCCGCAAAGAGATCTAGTACAGACAAAATCCTTCTCCTCGGTTCCTACTTTCCCTCACAAAAGGCAGGATAATAAATGTTATTTACAAAAGTATAAAACGGATGTTGGAATAATTAAATGGGAAGACAGGGACCAGCCTGACGCTACCATCCCTCTCCCTTACGTAGAAAGCACTGAACCCAGATGCCCAACTGTGGAAGATATTCTTCCAGCAGCAGCATCTGCCTCCTTGGCAGGCACTTCAGGCGAGTTGTCTGGGGAGCTCTGCAGTTGCCTCTTGGTTTATCACGTGGATCTGTTACTGTGGCCTCTCTGGCTGCCTTGTCCGGGCAGAAGCCAATTCCTTTTGATTCACCTTTGAATCCAGGAAGCTCCATTTATTTTTGCTTCATTTTTCCCCATACTGTACATAGCATGGCAAGAGATTTTCAGACACTATCCAGCCTTTCTGCCCTTTCAGGTTTTCTTTCTGATTGCCTTCCCCCCTCTGCCCAAATTCTTCATTCTTACTGGTAACTGCATCAATGTCACTGAAATCAGCTCCTTAAGAGCAGAACTGTTTATCTAAGATGAACACAATATGAATATGTTACCTAACAAAAGTCATAGCTATTCATGCTTTAGTTGTTTTGAAAAATAACCTTTCCCCATAATCACAAGCATGTGAAAAGAGAAAAGCCTCCAACCCTGACAAGTAAAATCCACACCCCCTCAAACCTCAGAACATGTGGCAGCTACATTCTGAAGAGCAGCCTTTTGTAAACTACGTGCAAACCAGACTTATTTCTACCTATTAACGATTAAAAAAAAAAAAAAGAAAAAAAAAAAAGAACATAAAAAGCCATGCATAGACAGAAGCCCACAGTAGCCCGCACACCAGGACACGATGACAATGTGATGACAAGTCCAGCAGCAGTACCCAGAATTCTGAGGGAAAATCAGAACATAAAGTATGGCATCTAGTAATATTGAGCAGGGGATATCTGCAAACTTTTTTCTTTTCTTTCTCTTTTTTTTTTTTTTTTTTTTTTTTTAAGCTGGTGGAGGGAAGATATAGCAAATGTGATTTTCACTTACTAAACCATGTGTCATATCAGCAGTTTTGGGCAGGCTTACATATGAAATCTAGGCTCAGGAGAACCCTTTTTTCACACAGTAGAAGAACAGATTACATTAAGAGCTGTGCAAGCTTTTTATTAAGAAGAAGAAGAAAAAAACAATCCTCAGATTGGAAGGTCTAAACACAACAGATTTCTGTCTGGGAAACCTCACAGAACCTGTGGGAGATGTACAGCCCAAAGTGTGGGATAAGCATGTACATTTTGCTTCAGGAAAAATGCTCAGATTCAGGAATGTGCAGCAGCACAGAAGCCCTTAACTGAAGGCACAAGAGAGACTATTTGTTGAAGTTATTCCCTGAATCAAGACCTTTCTTTATAATCAGGCAACTCATGAGCAGCTCTTGCTCTTCAGCTATGGGACAGCAGCAGTGAGAAAAGTTGAGCTTTACTCCTACAGGCTTGGGAAGCAGCTACTGGAAATGTGAGGAGGACAAACATCCTCTTGCACCAGAAGAGTGAGTAGGTGACAGGCCAGGGACATAAAAGATGCAGGCATCCCTGATAAGCACTTTAAGATTTACTTGAAATGATTTTAATCACTTTCTATCTTTAAAAGGGCAAAGATATATCGTGGCATGCTATTGCACACGTGTTTTTTCTGTTTCAGCTATAGAAGAGTTTTAGAAAGGAGCTGGAGCAGTGCCAACACTTGTCCCATTTACCATAGCTTCCTGGGTCTCATTTTTGGGAGAAGGAGAGGAGTTAAACTTGTTTTCACTCTGCTAGATACGTCGGTCTACTAAACTCTCCCCTTGTAAATTAGTGGATGCAAGAAAAGGTGCACCAGGCATGAGGGTGCTCAGGACAGGAGTAATAATGGATTTTTGGATTAAAGGCAAGGAAGAAATCCAGTCTTCCAGAATCACCTTTATGAATTTTTTTTTATCCACCTTGGGGCAGGGGAGACCTGCTACCACGGTCTTTGCAGTCATGCCTAGTCCTTCTTTTTTGCAGAATAAGAGAATTTTCAAAGTTCAGCTCTTCCCCAAAGACTACCTTACAGCTTTAGAGTTTTTAATGAGAAGAATGATGAGTAATTAAAACCACATTTCTACCTGTGTTTCCATACACTTCCCATTTCCATACCCGTGTTTAGAAATATAAACCCTGCTTTTCATAACAGTCAGCCC
Source organism: Ceyx cyanopectus (assembly GCA_013401355.1). Classification (NCBI taxonomy): domain Eukaryota; kingdom Metazoa; phylum Chordata; class Aves; order Coraciiformes; family Alcedinidae; genus Ceyx; species Ceyx cyanopectus. The sequence goes on along the minus strand of VYZU01022439.1, from coordinate 6,237 downwards.
AATAATTACACTTGGTATTTTTCAATGCTACCAAGCTTCAAAATGTACTGAACTGGTGTATCAGCAAATAACAGAACGATAAAAAATAATTACCATAGTTTTAATTTAAATATTTATGATACGGTTGACTCTGTGGCTGTGCAGCACCATTGTGCTGGGTGCAGTACACAAATACAGACAGATAGAGCCCCTGTTTCAAAGGGCTCCTATTGTTCATCCCACATTCTCAATATCAAGCCATCTCCAAAAAAAAAAAAGCTTTTCAAACATTAATTAAATCTCCTAACTTCCTTTTTCAGGTCAGTAAGTTTTATTATCCTAGGCATGTAGCTGGAGAAAGTGAGGACTGGCGAGGGTCACCCACGACCACACAACCAACACTTCTCACTCCCACTCTCTGCTCACATCCCAGTCCCCCCCACGCCTTTGAAGACTGGGCCATGTGCATATAGGTGCTGTGGGCACACGGGTGCATATGGCCAGCACAGCTCGGGGAAGGCTGGTTACTGCTCAGTACTCTTTGGTTAATTAAGACCATGTGAGAGCCCTGCTTCTGGTTTGCACTTGCATAAGCTTTGGTAAAATAGCACTGGTGGAGTTAATTTATGTGATTTTGTAACCTTTTAATATTGCTTGGGGTTAGCGTTCTTTTCTACTTGCTTGTTTTTTGTTGATGAAAATCAAGAATGCTCAATTCATTACAAAATGGGGGTGTTACCCCTCCTTTTTTTTTTTTTTTTTCTTTCCTTTCCTATTTTGGGAGATTGGGCCGTAACACATTAATGTCCAGCAGTGGGTCATCAAAGGGTAAATTGCAATGCTTTTCATTTTTCTGACTAAAGATATTTCTCAGAATAAGGTTGTAATTTAAATAACAGGCTTGAAGTTTCTTAAGATATTCATCAGAACTTAAAACCAAAACACAAAAAAAGACTTTAATGCCAAAATGTCAGCGTTCTGTGGAAAATAATTAATATAACACAATAGGATCTATTCTACTATTGATTGAAAGGGAATTTATGCAGGTAATTCATTACAGCTAGTGGGAGTTTGGCATGTAAATCCCCCAGCACTTTGATGGGAAAACAGACCCTGATGATTTTCCTTTTTTTTTTTTTTTTTTTTTTTTAATAAGCTATGAAACACATGCTTTTCAGTGGCAACTATCTGAAAAGGAAATACCTGAACAACTAAGGCAATGGTTGGCCCTGCTCTGTAAGACTTCTGAAATGACATCAGATCAAATTTTTTTTCACACATTGGAAAAGATGCAACAATCATTTCAATCACTGTGTTAAGAGAATTGGTACATACCAGAGAATGGTATTTTGCATTCCAACATTTGCAGGTTATCACCTTCATGCATCTCTTTTTGTGGTCAAGTGCATGATTGGTACTTCTGACAGAGTATTGGCCATTTGCTTATGAAGATCTATGAATTCTTGTAAATAAAAAACAATCTGAAAAAAAAAAAAAAAAAGAAGAAAAGCAAATCTGCAGACTGGAATGCACCCTACTTGTAATGGGAACAAAAAGCTGGCAATGAAATATAAACCTAAATCACAGCAGAATGACCTACTTTAAGGCATTTGCCAAAGAGACAGTGTTTTAGACAGCTCCTCTGAAGTAGCGTCTTTATGTCTATGCCATCTGCAGATTTATTATTGTGCTTTAGAAAAAAAAAAAGAAAAAGAAAAACCTACAGTATGCCTGAACAAAACTCAGCTTCATCTATAGGAAAGATTCCAGTACTGTGGGCACCACACCCACACCTACTGATGTGGTCCAAGTTTTTTCTTTAGAGGCACCTAATTAAGAAACCCTGACTCATTTACATGGATACGTTTGATCTAAATTACACTCCAAACCACACCAAATTAGTAGCATCTGTGAATGAGAAGTGTTTGTTCCCAGTGACTGGTAGAATAGGGCCAGTTCTGGACGGCACATGTTCAAGTGACGAAAAATATTTCAGATGTAACATACTTCTGAGACCCACTTTTCCACTAATAATTCATAATGAGTTAAACCAGTATCTTTGCTTGAGCAATTATTTCAGGCTGTGGGAAAAAAAAATAGAAAAAAAAAAAAGTCATTTTACTGTTAAAAAGAAAGGGGGAAAATACAGAGGTGGACAACCACCTAGTTTGGTTGTTGTCCCTGATAAAGGGCATTAATACAACTATTAGCTGCAATTTAAATCTCTGAAGTGCCTGTTTTATCAAATGTACATTACTCCTAAAGCCCAAACTAAAGGAAAGTATCTATGAATAGTTAGTTGTTCACAGACAAGGCCTTCTGCCTTGATGCCATTAACCACTGTGCTGGTTTTCCCCATCATTAACCCACTGTGCTCGTTTTCCTAAGGAGTCTGAGCAGGTTCTCAGCCCGATGAGGTGGTACCCAACATGCTGGATAACAGGGAAATTTCAAGACCACCTGATCTTTTCAGGCCACGTTGCTGGTGCTATCAAACTAAGCCTGTTTGCATCCTAGAAAGCCACTCTGTAAAGAAACTGGTCCTGTGGCAATGAGGGAACTTCCAAAAAGAGTGAGCAGAGGGTCCTGCAGAAGCCATTTATTGCTGCCTTACAGTCTGAACTGACAAACTCAAAGGAAAAAAAATAGCCCTTATCTCACTCTAATTTAAGCCATAGGAGCACTCAAGCACTGGGAAGTGCAAGTTTGAATTCCATACTGGGTTTGCAATTCCCAGTCCTCTAGAGCAACTTGGCAAAACCATCAGATTCGGCCCATAGTGTTTGGCAGCCACCTTTTATTCTTCCCATCTTTTATACTTTATGAATAGTCTAAGTTACATAATACCAGTGACAATTTGTTTATGGCAAGCATTAGAGTCACTGTTTTATGATTACATTCAAACTTTAAGCCACATTTTGACATCTAAGGATCATCTTGCATTCTCATATATTATATACAATGAAGGTTTGTGTTCCAGTAAGGGGGGGAGGAACTTTATAAATAACATGACTCCTTTTGTCTGAAGAGATTTTAATACATTTGTCTGATCTACTGTTTTTGCAGTAGCTAGAATATAATTTGAATATATTAATATTTTCAGCAACTGTGTTCAGGGAGCTCAGTTAATAACTTATGCATGGATATATAGATACACTTCAGACGGAGGTAATGTTTTTAGCCCTTATGTTGGTAATACTTAGAAACACACAATGAAAGAGACTGTTCTTTCCTCCTCTTTGTTGTGGGCATGCATTGTGATGGTATGGAGCCAGTGTTCTTTCTGTTGTCTACACAGCCTGGATTCAATAAGCAGTTATATATGCATATTATGACAATGTGGTCAAGGAAACCAGATTTTTTTACTATACCTTCATGTGCCTGTACAGTATAAAATCTGGTATTTATTTTTCTTGTCCTCATTCAATATGTTAACAAAATCATAATTTGATACAGGTTATGTTCACTTCATAATTAAAATTATAGAGTTAGATGAAAATACAGCAAGATGTTGCTGAATGGAAAATATTTATCTTTTCGTACATTACGCATTATGGTGCAATGTAAAATCATAAATCTGTGGAGTGGCTAACTCCAGCCAAACGTATGACAATTTGCCTCCTCCTCTGGTCCAGAGGATGCAACCAGTTACCTCCTCAATGCTCAGAGTTTCTGCACCCATCTCAACCCCACCAATAGATGGCACTGGCATCCTCACCAGAGCCTTGCTGTGGTCTTCTGAAAGAAGACCCCTTGCCATGGAGACGAGCCAAAAAAGAAGATTAAGAAAAGCTCTGCATTTTTGACAGATTCCACCAATCTGTCTCCTGTAGCTCTCCTATCACTTGGACAAAGTGCAAACCTTTCACAACATGTTCTCTGTATCAGCACTAGACTCGACCTCACCAAACTGCCTCAGGATAGCATTTCATCAGCCTTGAAACTATTCCCCCTTCCCAATCGTTGTCCACTCTGCCAAGTCTAGGCCTTCATCAAACACTATCAGCAATCTTGGAGCTTCCAGTAGTGTACAGCATACAAGACAACCATATAGTACAAGGAAGGTTTCGAGTAAGTAAAATTTACTGTGAACATAAGTTTGTCCATAGTTGAACTTTCAGCCCCAAACGGGTTTTCAGTAGGGCTGTGGCAACTTCCTAGGACAAACCAGATAAGTTTCTGTATCTAGGTAACTGTCTTATAAAGGTGCCATCTAAAGAATGATGGTTTCCATTCCTTGAAAGCATCTACCCTATGGAAGTCATTGCAGCTACTATGGACTCAGTGTCAGTCTTTCTGTCAGACCTTTCCGTCTCAGGGCAGATTTCAAACCCTGATGAATATGTTTTGGATCTTATCCGACCACTCTGGTGAGGAACTATTTAACCTTTCTGGCTTACATGCTAACAGGTTTCCATTCTTCTTCCTATTAAATTCCATTTGCACAGCTTTCACATCCTGAAACTTCAATAGTTACTTCCTATAGAGCCACTTTCTCAGCTTGTAAATCCATTTACAACCATTCACTGAAGGTTAAATGTTTTCTACTCTAGGGAAAGCTCAATGCAGCATCTATGAAAAAAAGTGTCATGAATTTAGTCTTACCTGAGAGCCAGACAGCACAGTGTCAGTGGTCTTCTGAAGATCAAGGTAATCTTGATTTAAAAATCCTATACAACACATTTAAGCTTCACCTCCAAGACCAGCACACCTACATGCAATGTCAAGAAGCAAGGCCATGCAGGGACAGACTCATTTGGCAGGCAGACACCATCAGAAAAGTTTCTCTGCAACTCTGTCATGTGCTTTGAGGCATTTTACTCAGTTTAACTACAACTGACAGATTTGATGTCCTGGAAGTTGCTTACTAAGTGAGCTGTCCCAAGACAGCAAGATATCAACAGCAAGATTGTACCTATTGTTCCTAAATATTTTAATGACTGTCAAATGCATTTTTAGTCAGGTAGTCCAAGAGTATTGATGAAAAAACTCCACCAGCTTTTCTAACAGTGAATTTTGATCAGGGTCAGACAAAAGCACATATTGGCAATCCTGGTCATTTGAAGCTTCAAAGATGAAAAGAATAACTATAACAGAGATAGGCCTGCCTGTGTAGAGAATAAAAACTTCTGTGAACGGCTATGGCAGTTAGACCACAGTCACCTGAGAGCAGTAGATGTGTGAATGGTTATTTGACTTAAAAAGGAACAAATGAGAAAATTCAAAGCTGGGAAATCTAAAGCTAGGAAATATTAAAGAACTGCAAAGGGTGCATCTTAGAAAGACACAATGTATGGAAAATCCTCCACTCCAGGCAGTTCTGCGTTTAGTGCAATGGACTATACACGTGCACAAAAAATAAACATCAAGCTAAGGTGAGTGGACAAGACAGACAAAGTGTAAGTAGAGAAGACAATGCTGACATAGTAAATTCGTTGCTCAAGGGCAGGTAAAATGTAAATAAGTTTAAAGAAATCAAAGACTCGCGGCACATACTCACTAGTGCATTTAAGAGATACGTTCATCCTACTCGTGTTCAATATCAGGGCTGAAACAATCGTGATGCCGGGAGGCATGTTAAAGCATCTTTCAAATCTGATACAAATGCAGTGCATATATATATTGCAATAGTAGCTTGTGGAGAGCTCAGAACTGAACCTGAAAGAGTAGGAATCCTGGTTGAGGTCAGATCCCATCTAAAATCATCTCTGCTGGGTAGACAACTGTAAAAAAAAAATAATTTCATTTTAAACCACAAGATGGTGATAATATATGTTAAAAATATGGATATTTTAGATTGAGGACAATAAACCAAAATTTAAAGGTTTTCAGACTTGAAACAAAGCAATTTATGAATCACAGAATCACAGAAATTAGGGTTTATGAAGCAATTACATACATAGAAGCCCACAGAAAGGAAAACTTTGGTGGAGTTTTTTCTCTGACTTTCGTGGAATTTGTTGCCAGATTCATGTCAACATCAAAAATTGCTGGTTGTCTCAAAAAAATGAATGTTTTATTCACCACTCTGGACAAAATCAATGTATCATTGTGAAACTAAGGTTTTTTTCAAGAGAAGCTCTAGATTCACCAGCAGAGAGATGCAGTTCTGAGCAGGTTGTCTACAGTTCAGCATCCCCAGTTGAAATTCCAGCCAATTGCCAGTTTTGGGCTTTGAGTCAAAAAGTAAACCTGTTGTGTCCAGGGCTGAGTTATTTGCTGCCAACTGGATCACTGTGGTGCAAAAGGACTATAATT
>VYZU01022438.1:779-10851 GCA_013401355.1 Ceyx cyanopectus | reverse complement strand
TATCTTTCTGTATCTCTGTCCTATAGCTGCAAATATCAACATGGCATATGGGGATGTGAGGCACTAAGACTTGTTATTCATCAGCCTCAAGGAAAGAACCTATCTGCTCATTTTTCATCAGTAAAATGAAATTTTCTTCATTTTCATCTTCATTTACATACATCTTCATTTTCTTTCATGCTTTGATATGAAACAAATTTTCTGAGCATTTCTACATTTTTCACTTTGAAACAAATCANAGAAATATATGAAACAACAGCATTATATTCAAAACATTAGGTGTACTCTGCATATTATTTTATCAGTAAAATAGGCCAAATTAAGAGATGTCGGCACTATAACAAACACAATAAAGCCTTGTTCTGTTTCTCTTCCCTATGACCAGACATTCCAGCTTCTCTCTAATTGACAGGAGAAGATATCAGAAATTCTGCACAGCCCAAACAGGAAGAGCAGTGTTCTTCATCCTAAACCCAGAGCACATTCTGCTCTTCACAGCCACAAATTCATCCAGGCTGGCTTAGCCTGCTCTTAGCAGGATCATGACTGTTCTGTCACCTAGAGAAAGCCCTAGCATTGACCTTCAAAGAGGAGATGGTGTTTGTAGGTATTGTGCAATGACTTCAAGTGCAATCAAGACCTGAAAGGCATCCTGACTTGTAGATTTTTCACTATTGGGCACTACAGCGCAAGGACAGTCAAAAAGCTCAAAAGAACATAATCATCTGTCTGACCACAAAGATCACTCACCAAGTTCTCATCAAGTGCAACCTTCTACATCTGGGAAGGAATTACTCCCTGAAAAAAATGTGAGCTGGGCACTGACAGGCTGGGGAGCAGCTCTGCTGGGAAGGATCTGAGGGGTCCTGCTGAAACTTGAGCTAAACATGAGCCAGCTGTGTGCCCTGGCAGCAGTGAGCACCTCCCTCAGTCTGCTGACCTGTTAATACAGCCTGACAGCAGATTAAGGGAAATGATCATCTCCCTTCATTTGACATTCATCAGACCACATCTGGAGTACCATGTGCAGCTTTGGGTCCCCCAGTTGAAGAAAGATGTTGCTAGAATTTAGCAGAGAGCCACCAGCATGGCTCAGAGCTGGAGCACTTGCTCTGTGGTAAGCAGCTGAATGAAGTGGATTTGGTGAGCCTGGAGAACTGAAGGCTTTAGTTAAGCTTTCCAGTACCTACATAGAAGTCAAGAACACCAAATCTGGCTCTGCACAATGGTGTGTGATGGAAGGAGAAGAGACACACAAGTTGAAACAAAGAGTAGTTCAGATTACATATAAAGATTACAAAGAATAGTTCATATTATGTTACTTTTTCACCACAATGATCCTAAAACACTGCAACACATTGGTGTAGAAAGGTTGTGCAGACTCCACACTTGGAGAGTTTCAAGACCAGACTGGATATAGCCCTGACCCTATTTTAAGCAGAGATTGACCTATGATTTTGTTTGTGGCACAACTAATAAAATAAAACCTCAGTTAGCTTCTTCTAAATAAATCTTTGTTATATTTAGAGAGAAATTCAGATTTCCTTTAACAGATTTCAAAAGAAAATTCTAAGTAGCATCAAACTTCTGAGGGGAGTAGCTGAATTACAGAAGAACATTTTTGGACCCTTTTTGGTAATGCCAGAAATATTAAAACATTTACTCTCAGACAAAATACATCAATTCAAAGAAGGGAAAAATACCTGCTAGAGATAACTATAGCTGTAACATGGCTCCTATTAGAAATTATGCTAGTTTAGTATACTGAGTGTATTGATAGTGTCTTCTCTAAGCTTTATGTACTGGTTTAGTCTAAATATTGTCTTTTCTACCTTAAATACTCTTTGCAAACCAGGGTTATTAACTCCCTGTTTGTCACATCTAGTAGATTATCAGACTAAATAGCCCTGTACTACTTAGTTGCCATGCATTTTGCAGTTTTGCCTATTTATTAGCTCTATAGTATATATTCTTTTAGTCTCCTTAGTCAAAATTTCCATATCACATATAAGGATAGAAAGTCTGATGGGACCATTTTACTCTCTGTCTTCCAGAAGTCTTAAACTCTATTGCAGCAATAGGAAGAGGAAAGATGAGTGCATAAAAAGCCCCTCAAATCCAACCAACCACCACAAAGTCCATCAGTTACATGCCTGTGTCAAGGCAAGAACTTCCATTGTAGCCTCATGACCTGTCCTGCTGCCTTCTTTTGAGCTCAGGAATTTAATGCAGACACACATCCTATCTTCAGCTCTCTCTCTTCATGCCAGAAATTAGTTTGGCACAGAATATCATTAATGTATTGGACAGGTTTGGGAACTGATGGAAGGAAGACTAAAAGAAGTAGAGAGCCGCTTTGCTTGCCTGTGCCATTCTTCACATGAAACATGAGAGCAAATTCCTCAAGGATGCAAACAAAAGAGGAGTAATTACTGAGGTGAACATGAGGAACATGAAAATAATAGGTAAAAATAGAATATTTAAAACTAACATATGGGAATACTTCAAGACAGCAAGATTTATTAGTCCATAGACCAACTCTGCCTGCTAATTTCCCCATTGCTCGTAAAACAATCACTTTTAAAAGATATTTTTCTTTCTTTTTGAGGTAAAGATGAGAAAATTCCTTAGTGGGAAGAGACCAGCATGTGTAGGAGGTGACCTGAATGATCCAAGAAATCTTTTTTTAAGTCCAGCCTCTCACAGTATGAATCATATTACAACCAAGCCACGGGGTGACATACGTAACATGAACAGATACAAATGTGACATTCCCATCTAGTAATAACAGTTAAATCAATTAGTGCTGACAATAAGAAAATATCACTGAGTAACATATTTGAAATCAAGTACAATATCTTCTTACAGGGCTGGCTTCAGTAAGAAAGAAGTGAAATCATCTTTCACTTTCATTCCAGCTTATATCTCTACAAGTACTGGGAAACTGATAAAAGAATTCTCATCAACTAGGTTTGTACCACAGTCATATGGGTAACATCTGACATCAGATGGGCAACATCTCCATCCTTGGTAAATACAAAACAGAAGCACTTAGCGGGAAAACTGAATTTAGCTTCACTTCTGCAAACATGAACAAATCTGTTTCGGAAGTTTTTCTGTAGCATGGACCATAAATAATAACTATAAAATGTGCAGAAGTAGAAAGCATTTATCAAAAGCACTTTATTTGACCTCAATTCCAACAACAAAAAAATATCCTTACTTCCTGTGCTCAGTTTAATCCTTCACAATCTACAACCATCTTAGCTATATTATCCAATACTTATCCTACATGTTTATGTGTGTTTGTGTATTGACAACATTAGGAAGAAAGGATTTTTTAACAGCCTCTCAACTGACATTTTCAGGGATTATGGTTCTCCAGCCCCCAGTAGTGCTAACCTTACACTTCTATTTCCTCGGTTTAAAAATTCAATTACAGAAATTCTAACATTAGAAAAAAACAGCATCTTTTTAAAAACACAGAATCTCTTTTTAGCCACCAGGAGCTGCTTGATTTGAACTTCCCTGTAACCAGTCTCTCTGCCTCCCACTGCTTCAGAGTGATTAAATAAACAACACAACAATTTGATTATCTAATGGAGCAACCTGCTAATGAAATTAAATACAGTAAAGCAGTGGGATCTTAGACCAGCCATGTATATAAACATAATCAAACAGGACAGTCTCTGTGCCTTCATCACCAGCAGGAATAACTAAGACTGAGGGAGATTTACCACAGGCAATTAAAACTCCATTAACATGCTCTCTCCCAGGAGTTTCTTAGGAGAGAGAAGAATTTATACTCTGGCCAGTGTTTTATGTGACATCACAGAAGCAGAATTAATTATCAGTAGGCAGTGTGGAGAGTCCAAACAGGCAGTTCTGTACATATTTATTTTTATCTCTGAAAACACAGGCAGGGGATTCCACAGCAGACAGGAGAGGACTGTAATCTTTAGGATTTACAGAAGCCCAAGGGAAAGAAAGAGCACTACAAGCCTTTCACACCAAGTCTGTATTTTCAGTGACAACTTTCCTGATACATTGCAAAAAAAATGCTGAGATTTGATCACAGATCTTGATATAGACTAGACAATAAATTTCCTAGCTCTTAAAAAGTCCACCACTGTGCCTTTGAAAAGAAAATTTGAGAGGTCTTCCTTTAATAGGTGACCTGAATTGCTGGACAAGAAAATTTGGAACAAAATAATCTGCTACAAATAAGTATGAAAGTTCAATAGCTCCTGCTTATCACAGTTACACAACCATGCTACAGCACTCAAAATATTGTGGTTCACCTAAGCACACCTCTCATTATTTACAACAACCTAACTACTTTGTATCCTAACTAATTTATCAAGACTTTTTCTTTTACCTACTTGTGGCATAAGCCCATTTTCACAATGAAGAGCTTGGTATCTACCACTATTCTGCTTGTATCACATCTATCACAGTTGGGCCCTGACCTACAATAATCAGAACAAGTAATACATTCCAGCTAATAGTTCTAGCTCCCAATGCCATGTGTAACCAAATTCACTGAATTTCAGTGCCCATCACACCAGCACTGGGTGTGCAGAGGGGTTTAGATCAGAATCCTTCCTGCCAGGCACAGAGCAATTAGTTATTTCACCATCATACTGTGTTCAAGCTGAAGCTCAAAATGCAACCTGTTATTTTTTCCTTTCACAAGGCACCCCTTGGAAAAAGCCTCTGTACCACACCAGAAAAAACACACTTTCACAGTCTATTGAGAGACTGATCACTCCCATGCTGAGCCTTTCCCTGGTGTTTTGCTGCACAAATAGGTAGCTTGGCTGGCTGAGCAGAGAGACAGGCTTTCCTCTTCACCTGGAATGAAACAGCTCTTTTTTTCTTGTCAGAAATAGGATTTCATTCAAGGATTTTTGTGGCATGGACTACACTTACCTCCTGGACAATGCCTCATGGGCATTTTACAGCGCCTGGATTCTGCAATGGTTGGACATGGTATCGTGTCCTTCGCTGGCTTCTTCACTATTTGCCTTGTTCTTGTTTCCAGGCCCCACTTAAATCCACAGGTTTTGTTATTTCTGCTGCAAGTTCCCCACTCGCTCCACTGACCCACTTCGCAGCCTTCTGATAAAGGGAAAGAAAAAAGAAAAAAGGAGTGAGCAATTCTCCTAGAGGTTTTCGTTGGGGTTTTTTTTTCATATTTTTTAAATTAAAATAGATTCTTAGAATCTATTTCTATTTTTTTCTATTTTTTTTCTATTTCTATTTTTTTTCTATTTTCATCACCTGAAAAAAATCACTGTTATCAGGTAAAAACTTAGAAAATTTCTCTTATAGAACCTGAATCTTTTTAGACAACATCAACTTGTGCACAAAATGATGTCCATATATCATATCAGTACCATAAATTCAAAAACACACCTAAAATAAAGAGATTGGTGTTAATTTTTCTCTTTTTAATAAATAGATCCTATATTGGTTGTTGCTTGGATTTGCAAAGCTCAAGAGTTCACACTTCCAGGTCCTCTCCATCATGAAATGCAAAGAATACTCCTGAAAGACTCTGTTCTGACAATTCCCAGGTTTCCACATAAAACATCTATTTGTGAGACCTGAGAAATACAGTGAGAACTGCCAATGCTGGCTTAGAAATACAAAGGAAATTTCTACTAACAGCACGTATTTGGTGGTTTATATTTGTTTCTTGCTTGAAGAAAGTGGGGGGGAGTTGCAGAGCTACAGCAATTCAATCAATGCCCCTGTGTTCTGGCCTTGGTAAAAGGCAAAATGAGCAGATAAGTTTAGGAGGGCAAGCATCCAACAAGTATACTACTGATGGAAAGTGAAAAAATTGGCCTTCCTGAAATCTTTCAAATTCTGAGTAATAAATCCTCATGCAAAGTTAAGAGGACAGAACTTTCTGATGCAGAACAGTGCAATAATGAAATATTTTAAAGTTTGGGGGGAAAAAAATTAATATTAATAGGGATAAAGAAATCCAGATAATTCAAAAGAAATCCAGATAATTCATTAGTGATTATTTCTTGATAAGAAATATTAAGCACCAGCTTAAAAATAGTGCCATATTTGAACCTGAGAGCTGCTTCAGCATGACTGCTGTGCTTAGAAGACTTACCCACACACTCCATAAGCTCTTCCAAGGCTGCAAATCCAGGCGGGCATCCTCGGAAGCAGCGGCCTCTGTGCGAGTAAAAACCACTTTTGCATTTGGTACAAAAGTCTCTGCTGAAGCAGGAGTCACAGTTTTCTATTCTGCACCCTAAAGCAAAAGGATCATAAGGAATAATGACACAGCTAAGTTAGGGGAAGCCTGAAAATGAAAGGATTTTAAAGCAATCAAACAGCAAAACCTAGAAGTACTAGAATGAGGAATCCTGGCATCCTGAAATCTGGCTGCTCTTAACAGCAATTATTTATCACGTTTCTCTCTACATGATTTTAAACCTATTTCTTATAAATTGAATTGACTAAATTGGTTTAATTTAANCCAGCACTGGGTGTGCAGAGGGGTTTAGATCAGAATCCTTCCTGCCAGGCACAGAGCAATTAGTTATTTCACCATCATACTGTGTTCAAGCTGAAGCTCAAAATGCAACCTGTTATTTTTTCCTTTCACAAGGCACCCCTTGGAAAAAGCCTCTGTACCACACCAGAAAAAACACACTTTCACAGTCTATTGAGAGACTGATCACTCCCATGCTGAGCCTTTCCCTGGTGTTTTGCTGCACAAATAGGTAGCTTGGCTGGCTGAGCAGAGAGACAGGCTTTCCTCTTCACCTGGAATGAAACAGCTCTTTTTTTCTTGTCAGAAATAGGATTTCATTCAAGGATTTTTGTGGCATGGACTACACTTACCTCCTGGACAATGCCTCATGGGCATTTTACAGCGCCTGGATTCTGCAATGGTTGGACATGGTATCGTGTCCTTCGCTGGCTTCTTCACTATTTGCCTTGTTCTTGTTTCCAGGCCCCACTTAAATCCACAGGTTTTGTTATTTCTGCTGCAAGTTCCCCACTCGCTCCACTGACCCACTTCGCAGCCTTCTGATAAAGGGAAAGAAAAAAGAAAAAAGGAGTGAGCAATTCTCCTAGAGGTTTTCGTTGGGGTTTTTTTTTCATATTTTTTAAATTAAAATAGATTCTTAGAATCTATTTCTATTTTTTTCTATTTTTTTTCTATTTCTATTTTTTTTCTATTTTCATCACCTGAAAAAAATCACTGTTATCAGGTAAAAACTTAGAAAATTTCTCTTATAGAACCTGAATCTTTTTAGACAACATCAACTTGTGCACAAAATGATGTCCATATATCATATCAGTACCATAAATTCAAAAACACACCTAAAATAAAGAGATTGGTGTTAATTTTTCTCTTTTTAATAAATAGATCCTATATTGGTTGTTGCTTGGATTTGCAAAGCTCAAGAGTTCACACTTCCAGGTCCTCTCCATCATGAAATGCAAAGAATACTCCTGAAAGACTCTGTTCTGACAATTCCCAGGTTTCCACATAAAACATCTATTTGTGAGACCTGAGAAATACAGTGAGAACTGCCAATGCTGGCTTAGAAATACAAAGGAAATTTCTACTAACAGCACGTATTTGGTGGTTTATATTTGTTTCTTGCTTGAAGAAAGTGGGGGGGAGTTGCAGAGCTACAGCAATTCAATCAATGCCCCTGTGTTCTGGCCTTGGTAAAAGGCAAAATGAGCAGATAAGTTTAGGAGGGCAAGCATCCAACAAGTATACTACTGATGGAAAGTGAAAAAATTGGCCTTCCTGAAATCTTTCAAATTCTGAGTAATAAATCCTCATGCAAAGTTAAGAGGACAGAACTTTCTGATGCAGAACAGTGCAATAATGAAATATTTTAAAGTTTGGGGGGAAAAAAATTAATATTAATAGGGATAAAGAAATCCAGATAATTCAAAAGAAATCCAGATAATTCAAAAGAAATCCAGATAATTCATTAGTGATTATTTCTTGATAAGAAATATTAAGCACCAGCTTAAAAATAGTGCCATATTTGAACCTGAGAGCTGCTTCAGCATGACTGCTGTGCTTAGAAGACTTACCCACACACTCCATAAGCTCTTCCAAGGCTGCAAATCCAGGCGGGCATCCTCGGAAGCAGCGGCCTCTGTGCGAGTAAAAACCACTTTTGCATTTGGTACAAAAGTCTCTGCTGAAGCAGGAGTCACAGTTTTCTATTCTGCACCCTAAAGCAAAAGGATCATAAGGAATAATGACACAGCTAAGTTAGGGGAAGCCTGAAAATGAAAGGATTTTAAAGCAATCAAACAGCAAAACCTAGAAGTACTAGAATGAGGAATCCTGGCATCCTGAAATCTGGCTGCTCTTAACAGCAATTATTTATCACGTTTCTCTCTACATGATTTTAAACCTATTTCTTATAAATTGAATTGACTAAATTGGTTTAATTTAACTAAACCTTTTCTTTTTTAATTGCTCGAGAGAGTCCAGCACAAAGATGATGGAGTGGAGCATCTCTCTTTTTGGAGGAAAACAGTGCAATTGGTAAATTGGTTTTGTGTTGAAGTGATTTTGAGGAAACTAAGATGAAAGACCTGATGGGAAGTGTGCATGTATGAGATGTACTGTCTTCAGTTTATTATTCATCACTGAAAGTGGGATGCTTTTTTTTTTTCTCTAGAAGCTGATCCTATAAATAGCTGAATGAATGCTTCCATGTGTTATATCTGATGTCCCTATCTACACATATGCACATGCTACCATGCAAAAAGCCTTCAGTTTTCTGGATATAATTCCCCTCTACTATCAAGGCAGTTAATCCATAAAAAAAAATAAAATAACCACTACTAAATGACTACAAGACTCAAAGCTACTATCAGTAGTGAAAACAAAAATACTATTGCCTTTTGAAATGTTGAATTTCTCTGAAAATATAAGTATCATCATCCACAATAGATTCAAAAAGCAGACTATTCCATCCTAAAACATGGCAACTTGGAAATGAGCTAAACAATTATATGCATACCTGAAGAGCAGAAATACTTACATGGAGACCTATGAAAGTCAGTCATGCCTATGAAAAAAAAAATGCTGAGGAAAAATGTTCCAAAGTTTAAAAAGTAAAAGCTAATTTGGAACAGTAATGAACAATTTAATATACTTTTTTTTTTTTTAAAATTGAATCATTCAGCTAACATAATGTACATAAATTATATTAACTGTTTCCTTTTCAGCAGGAAGTATTTCTCATTCATGTTATTCAACAACATACTAATCTTTTTGGTTATTTATGTCATTCATTTATTCTTCATTCTTTTCTAAAGAAAAAAACAATTAATAAAGCCACAAACCATAAGGGCTTCTGAAATAGCTGTTGGTGTATACACCCTAACAACACTTAAAACGTAACCAGTCTTTCTAAAACAGGCTTAAATACTTATTCTTAAACATCATCAGGCCAAAACAGGCACTTAAAACGTGGGTGGTGATGGAAAATTAGTCTTTATTAGCAATTAGGAAAATATGAGGCTTTCAAAATCAGATTACTTGTGGCACTGGAGAATAAATTAAGCATGTTTGTGAAAAGAAAAAAATAAAATTGCAAGGCTGCTACACCTTTCATTGGTTAGAAGGAATAGGAACACCAGTTTGAGATCTTGCACTGCAGGATTTAGACAACCACACACAACCTTTGTGCTAAGAACTCCCAATGTCTAGCATCCTCAATGGGGCTTCAGAAGTTGTGTTCATGTCAGCAGCACAGGCTTCTTATCCACAGCTTAGTGTATAGAACATTCCCAAGAATGACCATTTCTTTTCCACAAAGGTTGGACCCATCTCCATGGAACAGGAGATCAACGCCCATGCAAGGTGAGACTAATATGGTAGACATTGTAGTAGGTGTTTACTACAGGCCACCTGATCAGGATAAGGAAGTTGATGAGGCCTTCTACAAACAGTTGGGGGTAGCTTCAAAATCACAGGCTCTGGTTGTCATGGGGGACTTTAATTACCCAGACATTTGCTGGGAAAATTATACATCCAGGCACAGTCAGTCCA
>VYZU01022437.1:40174-90086 GCA_013401355.1 Ceyx cyanopectus | reverse complement strand
CATTCTGTGTTTCACTTGCTGACAATTTTTACTGATTAAAAATATGATAAGTCAAATATTACGCAGTATAATGTGTGAGAGACAATTCTGATACGGACTTTGTCTACAGGATAACTAAAGAATGCAGCTTTCAACATAATGAACTTTTTATGGTTCAAACAGTAAAACTAGCAATAAAAATGTCAGCCACTCCTATATAACCATAAGTGAAGGTGACTGTCACTTCTGCAGCTGATGGGCTCTAAATTCTCACTGCAATCTCCCAGCCTCAACCCACAGACGTTGGCCCACAGTATGGACACGTACTGAAATATTTTTAGCATTATACTTTTCAGTGTTGTGTAAGTATTTTTGTCAAACTAACTGAAACTGCTGATTCTTAACCTAGATTGGTACCAGAGATTTTATTTACCTGGTGATATGAGATAGCACATTTTTTTTTTCTCCTGCGTATATGATCTGAAATATTTATAATGTGGAGGTGTCCCCGAGGTCCTGCTCCCAGTTTCTTTTTCCTGTTTAAGGAATAGACTTTTTTTTCTTGCTAAAAGTTTCCTGGTTTGTTTTCAGTTTTTATAAAATCTGGATAAGACTTAAAAATTCAGAGGAGAATATTGTTTAATTTTTAAAGTAAATGCTTAATATTTGATATTATACCTCCTGATTGTTATCTTTATTTAAATGATATCAGGAACTATTTACTGCAGATGACAATATTAACAGCACTTTCAGTGAGAGATGCTGTATAAGTAGAAGTAATTGTGGGAGGACCTATTCCTCACCAGCACTGGAAGGAAAGGTTAAG
This sequence comes from Ceyx cyanopectus, assembly GCA_013401355.1. Taxonomy (NCBI): domain Eukaryota; kingdom Metazoa; phylum Chordata; class Aves; order Coraciiformes; family Alcedinidae; genus Ceyx; species Ceyx cyanopectus. The sequence continues at coordinate 89,281 of VYZU01022437.1, read as the reverse complement.
TGCTGAGTGACCCAGTATGGTCCAGCCTGAGGGGCTTCTGTAACTTGTCAGCTACAGAGGAAGGAAAAAGGAGATGATGGAGATGTGTTGGAAGGGTTCCCTTTCTGTAGGAAGCTTGTACACACCCTGTACACACAGGGGATGTAGGAAAAGAATGAGGGTCTGGAGCTGTTGCCAGACACAGGGCAGTGAAAAGCCCAGAGACCTGTACAATGTGTCCCTCTCCTCTGGCAGCACAGGCACCCAGCAAAGTCCCATGGGTGCTTTAATCAAGTGCCTTCCACCCGCTGAAGCTAGGCTGCAGGGAGATACTCAGAAACATTCCGTGGAAAGCTGATAGGATGTAATATATAATTCAAACTGAGCTTGCACTTGGAATTGGGTACAAGTGTGGAATTTCAAATTATTTATTTGAAATCATGATGGTGTTGACTATTTTATTACCACACTGCGTAGATATAATGCTTAGCAAAAGTGAAACCTGAAAAAATAGAGGATGAGAAGGACAGAGAAGTACAATAGGTTCAAACAAAAGAAGTAGGGAAATAAATACAGTTCTCCTTTAAACAGGTTTTCTTCTTAAACTATATTGATTTACCTTTAGTTTCTGAAAATCTAAAAGTTGGTGAAAAGATAGCCTGCTTTCTGGTGAGAACTTGATTATTTTCTGTTAAGGATAGCTTTGCCACCGTTGGTTTTATTTTACTGCATTTTCACTCTGATCCTATTTTCCTGCCAAAAGCAAAACTATCAGTGAACTTGCTGAATGGCTTTAACCTCTAAACAAAATTCAGAAAGTCTCCTGGTTCATTCCTCTCATTCCTGAAAGCACTTTGTATGTGCAGATCAGTAACTGTAGTTTCCACCCAGACACCAGCACAGCCCTGTCAAGGAATGTCTTCCCATGGCTGCATTTGTAACGCAGGTTTTCTGACCACACTAGAAATGCAGAGATTACTGCAGTCACATTACAGGGTTGGGGTAAATGTGTTTGACAGGTTGTTCTCTAAAAGTAATGTTCAGTTACTTGGGGACTTCCTGAGTGTGTCGATATTTGCTAACTGTAGGGTGTTTTGGCAACCGTGGATCTAAATACTTTTCACTCTTTGAGTATTCCTCCAGGCTGAAATATTTACGTGTTTATCAACAAGATTAAATCAATTTAAATCCCAGAATGAATGTCTCAATGAAGGAAGCCATTTAACATTGCATAGAATTTTAATGCACAGATTTTGATGTAATTTTATTTCCAGGAGGAAGTGTGTTTGCCAAATATGGTGCTGGATTTTGAAACAATTAATTTTACTCTTGATAAAGTTCTATAATAATAACAACTACAGTTGATACTTATCTGAATTATAATCAATCTGATAAGATGCACTGATCGCTTTACCTGTTGAATGACTTAAACTTATAGCTATAGTAAATATTTATTTTCCTATTCCGCAAAGAGTATCTTGTTCTCAACACCTTCAGCTGCAGGGCATTTCCAGCAGTTCCCAACAGGACATGCTTCTCTAGCTGCAGCAATGCCATGGTGTAAGATAAGCAAACACAGTGTCTCTCCAGCACTCTGTGCAGCACATGCAGATCTAGTAGCTTGAGCCTTGGAAGCAATACCCAAACCCTGGGCTCAAGCCAAGGTAATTAGTTCTGCCTCGCTGAAAGGGTGATGAGTGAAAGCACCAGCCTGAGGTGCTTCTGGCTCCAGAGGGAAGCCAGCCCAGGCAGCCCACGGGGCTCTGCAGGTTGCTCTCCACACAGCCCTGCATTGGATCCCTGTGTTTGTTCCTACTGCAGTGGGATAGCTTTGCCTCCCTGGAACTGCTGGGGCTCTTCACTGTTTCTTTCTGCAATCTGAACTAAGTAAAGCAGCTTTGGTTGTACTTTCCATAAGAAACGTTACCTTCATATTAGCTAAATGAAGGTCAGCTCCTTCCTTAATAGTTCTTCAAATAAGCTGCATCTGTTATGAAACTATTATGGGTGACCAGAGGACAGTCATTAAAAATATATGGTGTGTTACAGGACACCATTTATACTGAATCTGTGTAGTAGAGTGATCATTTACATAGTTATTTTACCATGTTTGCCCCATTTAGGCAGTGCAGTCACCTTTTAAATGTGTTGTCTTGAAATGATATTATTGAAGTAAAGCCTACTCCCTCTTCAGCTCTGCACCTCATCTCACTGATAAACTGGCAGATGTTTCATTTGCCTGTCTTGCACTTCTTGAATATGAATTTTCAGCATTTTCCTCTTACATTACCACATAAGCTTTTATTATTAAAACAAATTTTAACTTTTGATGGAACCACCACTGTGGTTTATAATGTTACATAATGTCTAGAGGCTTAAACTTTAAACTACAAGCTAAAACAAGTTGCTACTCATTATTTTAGCCAGAACACCAAAGTGCTAAAAAGGTCCCCCAGTGCTGACTCTTGTATAAACACTATAAAATGACATTTATAACTGCCAGGCAGTTTTTGCAAGTATCAGTATCACTAAAGTCACTGCTAGAAATGTGACAAGTAAATATAGGAGATTGAAAAATGGTACAATGATTTATTTTTTAAAAAGTAAACAAAAATCAATCAAAACAAACCCATTCAGTTGTCTGTCTTTAGCTTCCGTTGCTTGTGTGTACATAGCTGCCTGCAGAACCTCACACAGTGGGCTTCCCTGTTTTGTCTGGTCCCTGTGAGCTACCACAATGTCCTTCTCCTATAGTTTAGGATTTTGCCATTTAAATAGTAGAAAAACCCCACCCAGATGAGCATAAATGATTGAGAATGTACTACAAATACCTTCCTACAAAGAAGTGCCTGATACCATCACCAGTCTTTTTGCATTGCACACCCTTCAGTCATATCACGTTGTTTGTAGTATGGATCTCTACCCTCACCTTGATGTGTCAGTGTTCAGTTGCTTTTCTAATGTCTGCTGAGTAATATCTCTCTTTAAAGTTTGGTAGTTTTTTAAATTTAAGAATGCTTTTCTGTCTCTTGCCAAACTCTTGTTCCCCCAGCAATGGTGTTTGGGTGCATTTTACATTGTCTTCCATCTGTACTATATTTCTAGCCTTCGTAATTCATTCTTCGGTAGTATGAGGCCAGTTTAATAACCAATATGATAAATACATGACTATCAGGCTGTACATCATGCTGTTACACAAAAGAAAAAAACTTCAGGGATTCTTGGTTGTAGTTTCTAGCTACTGGATATACTTTCTGCATATTGACTGAGTTTCATAACTTCTAACTTAATAGAATTAATTCCTTGCTGACTATCCTCATTTATTGAGTCTGCAGAAACCTATAAAAACTCAGTCACCTGCTTTACAATCTTTACATCTTGATGCCTTGAGTATCCCTAAATCAAGATATTCTTCTACTTTTGTTAATAGAAGCTGATGCAATGCAGTCAGAAAAACTTGGATATTTGTTGTCTAAATTTAATGACAATTCTCTGTGTATAATTTGATCCACTGGCTGAGCAAGTATCACCTGGTGTTAATTCAATCACCATATGCATGAGCTTGAAAAATACAGCAGGCAAGAACTTGAAAATCATCTAACTACCTTGACACTGATGCCCCAAGATTAAAGGATAAGATTAAGATTTAGTTACTGATTTCCCATCCTGTTATACCCTTCAAAATAATTACTAATCAATATTGAAAAGCAACAGAAAATAGATTTCCCGTAACCTTGTAGATTGGCTAGATTGAAATTAATAGGAACAGAAGAATTCGTATATTGGGTAAGATTAGGCCCATTTATCTTGATGCTGACAGATGTTAATACCAGTTATTCTAGAGGAAAACTTTGGAAAGCAAACTTTTTTTAAAGGATGTTAGAAGAGAACTGTGTCCTTAGAAAGGAACTATCTATTTTCCCATTTAAAAATGAAGAAATGCAGTCATAGGACAACACACCACCATTTTTCTGCATTACTGAAATCAGCTGGAGACGGTAATTACAGCACTGAAAGCCTGCTTTTGCTCTTGTTCATGCTGCTCATTTCTTGTTCCTTCTTTCTGCTTTGCTTTTTTGAATATTTTACCTTCCCTTGTAAAGATAACATAAAGACAGTATGTCGTGGACTTCTAGAACTGTGCACTACAATTTACAAAGAAAATGCTGCTTCATCTTTTTGTCCTGGAGCTGCACGTTTGAGCCCAAGGGAGGCTGTTTTGCCATTGTGATACAAAAGGAGAATGTAGCTCCTGATAATTACAAGCAATATCCAAAGGCTGTTCCATCTCCTGTTTCACTAACTAAAGTAATGACAAGTCATTTCTGTCAGTAGTATCTCCTCAGTCTCTTTTGGAAAAATACTTACAAAACAAAAAAATCACAGTTATGCTTAAACATTTTCATCACCATCACAATACTACGTTCCTTGGCTGAATGTGAAAATGAAGGAATGATCTAAAGATGATGCATTTCAAATGGGAGCCAAACTGCTGACAGACTGAGTGACTTCAGCCTTGCAGAAGAGATGAAGTGAGTGGTGGCACCGCACAAGCAGATGTGGGAAGCACTATTAACCTTGGCCTTTTTAAGAGGTGGAAGGCACTTTAGCAGAGTGTTAGTATTTTCCTGGTCTGATTCAGCCAGAGATGTCGTGCAGTTTTGGTAACATCTACACTGACTTCTGTGAAAGCATATAGAGCTATGAAGAGGTAAGAACTAAGCAGTGTACAAACCTCTCAGGCTGTGGGAATAACACTTAACTGACTATTCATGTACACAGCTCCTGCTTGGTTAGTTTTAGGCTTGAAATTCTGCATAAGAATCAGCACAATGTGTTTAATGTTCTAATCAGTCAATGTGCCTCTTTTTCTAGATAGGGTATGCATAAAATACTTAGCTCTGGTTATAAAAAAACTTCCAGGCATTATGAGACAAAAACTCTTTACAAACAATGCCTTACTAAAGACAATTAAAAGTACTGATATTTCAGAGCCATCTAAAAGAAATAAAATAACATACTATGATAGTTTATATAGGGTGAATTGAAATGTATTTTACTGATTCTCTTCCCTGTTTTCATCATAAAAAGATTCCCCCCCCCCCCCCCTTTCTGTGTCTTACAACAGACAAAGCAACTCATCAGTCGACCGGCTTATGATGGATTTCAGTCTGCACACAAAATAGGTTGGGTAATATATGGCCAGCCCCTGTAGGGTTGGGGTGACAGGAAGAAAAGGCTAGATAATGGTCTGAGGAAAACCCACTATCAATCTCATTCTATGTTCAGTGGAAAAATGTGCCATTCCCTGAAAGATTGTGACATAGTGGGTGGTACTTTGGCAAAATATTTGTGCATAGTTATTCAAATGACAGCTATCAGATTGTGTAGGTTTATGGCTGTTAGATACGTATTCTTGCTAACAATTCTTGTGTAGGATAGAAAACATTTGCCATTGAATAGAAGATAACCCTTTGTTAAAGCAGATACATGATGATCCGGTCAGGTCTCTGCAGTGACTCCGTGAATATAAACAGATCTATGAGAAGATTCCAGTTTGTTTTTTTTTAGAAGGATCTTTTGACAAAAAATATCAAGACTTTATTTTTTAAAGCAATTGATTAAAAAATAGTGTTGCTAAATATTGTCATAGTCTTATCATATTTTAAGGTGAAACTTAAGGTCAGTCCCCTTCTCCATTCAGATCACTAAGTATTGCCAAGTAAGTTTCTTTTAAATATGTGATCTTACATTAGGCAGAATTAATCTTCTGGCCCTAAAAATGTAAAAGAAAAGTAGATCAGTTCCATTATAACAGTTAGAGGTATCCAAAGCCTTGGAATATTTTGGGGTGATGGAGAGCACCCAGTTGTGTGCCCTGCATTGCTGCTCCTCCAAATCCCAACAGCACACTCAGATTCAGGTGTGCGTGCACACATACACACACACACACACACACACACACACACACACACACACTACTGACTGGAACTGTATGTGGAATTGAAGCAGCATGTCAGTGCTTGGCTCCAATCTGAACTGCCAAGGAAAACTGGGAATATTGACACAAGATTTATTATCCTGGTCATACACCATTTACGACAAATGCTTCATATTTCAACTTAATCAGATGTTGGCAGGTGTAGTTGGCAAGACAAAGATTAAGAAAATGAAGTATTAGTAGGGTAGGAGTGAGCACAGGAGCAGTGTGAAGGGTACGGAAAGACGACTATTTACCCACGTGCACTGCACCGTACAGAGCTGTTAAACCACCCACACCTGGGTCAATGCAAATCTGCTCTTGCAATCCCACTCCAGGGGCCATCAGTTAAAGAAAATACTTCTATTGATATGAAACTGTTAAATTTGTTTTATTAGATCTCTCAGAAGGAAGAATGTGCATTAGTTTCATTGGCAGCAGAACTGGTTAAACAATTCAACGTGTTTTACGTGTTCCATATTCACTGTTATTAAAATAGCATTGTGGCCACTAACACTTCCCTGATTCTTCCCCACCCCATCTCCCCTTTGTCTATTCAGGCTAACTCTATTCTAATAGCCATTCAACTTACTGTGGGAAGGGATAATTTCCCAGATATGTGGAAATCTTATTGCAGCAGTTGTCATGGCAAACTCACAGTTTTAATTCTTCAATTCTTATAATTTTTTCAGTGGATAACATAAAGAAAATAAAAGTTGTACAATTATGAAAGAAGTTGGTTTACAAGTCAAGGTCTTTAAAAATTGGAGATATCCAGAAAAATAAAAATGCAACAATCTATTAAGTATATTCTATATTAATTTGCAACAATTGTCATTTCTTTCATTGAAACAAAATGAGATGATCACTGCTTTTGCCTAGTAATGAGAAACAAAACCTAAAAGAAGAGTGAAATCAATTTCTTCCATGATTGTTTTGTTAAGTGTTATGCAATCAGGGGGTGCTTTGCATTCATAACACATCCAGAATCTCCTATCAGAATAAGCTCAATTATTCTAGCTGTGTCTCTAAACCTTTGTTTCTTCTGAAACGAAAATCTTTGATTGCAATAATAGTGCAATTTGCTGCAAAGTTCTTTTTCATCCTATGGTATAAATTGGCAGAATCAATATGTAATAATATTTCGAAGGTCATACATTTCAATTATACTCAAACTTACACATAGGTTACAAATTGCTTTAGTCGGGGATATGTGAGGCAAATTCAAAGGCTCTGGAAAATTGTTTCAGATATTATTTTATTCTGGTCACTTCTTTAATTCTTAATAAATGTTTCCAAGAACAGTGAACCTGTTTTGAATGAGACAGCTGGATAAAAACCATGGGCACTTTCTCTGGTGAAAATAGTGTTTCATTCCCTAGTGTGAATATAATAATTGAAAGTATAAGATCAAATAGTGGCATCATACTCCCAAGAGGAGATTTCTGTAGGTAAGTCAGAGTTTTGTTGAAGTAGTAGATAATTTTGAATTTTCTGTTTCATATCATACAGTTAATGTCTGAAAAGTTTGGAGCATATGCAATACTAAATTTCTTCATATTTCAAGTTGACAAATAGCACAATAGATATGCAACCTTATCCACTTAAAAAAAAAAAAAAGAAAAAAGTTTAAATGTTGATAAATAATATCTACATAATTAACCTACTTGAATTATTATTATTAAAATATTAAATATTGTTCACTTTATTTCAGTATTTTAAATATAGCAGCCTCCTAAGGAGTGGTGATTGCTGGAGGCATATAAATTGGAGCTCTTTTGGATTAAATGGGAAGAAGGTCTTGCACTCTTGAGCCTTTCAAGTTCACTGGATTTATCCATTTTCTTGACAATAGGAAAAATGCATGTTTGTGTTTTGTGAAGTTGCAGTCTCAAGAATAGAGCTAATTAAAATAACAAAACAGTTTTTTGTGATGGATGTGCTGTTCTGCTGAAACTGAAAAATGTTAATGGGTGGAGTATCTAAGCTCCAGGTTGTGAAGAAAAAAATGCATTCTTACAGTAACTAATAATGCTGTAGTGCACTCAGATGGAATAGGGGAAATATGGTCAAGTTCCTGTTCCACCTCATTTGGTTCATCACTCAGTTCTCTTGCTGGAACTCTTTTTTTGTGCATATTAGGAGAAAAAAAACAAGTGGTAATTGCTGTCATTTGTCCCATGATTTGTGTACGTAAATGGCAGTACTGGATCAAGACAAAGGTCCCACCTCACAACTGAGGCCAACAGCAGATGCGTAGGGAAGCCTACAAGAAAAGCAAGCATGTAGTCTAATTTCCACATGCCAGTCAAAAATCTAAACTAACTTTATGTTAATACACAATATTTTTTTTTTTCCTGCTGTAATTTAATTGCATTTCAACATTGGAGAAGGTCTTTAAATGTGACATTAGTTAATAATTTTAATTCTGAAATGGTTTCCAGTGAATACTAGACCCAGTACGTACATACACACCATTGAGGTTAAAATGCTTCACAAGCTATTTCCTCTCTGGGTGGCATTTGTGCAGATGCAGATGAGTCTCTGTCAGGTCTATTGGCCAAGAGGCTCCTGTGCATCATCCACATTTCATCAGCATGAACAATTTCAGCTGAAGTCAAGGGGATTTTACCTCTGGTGTCTTAAGATATGTTGGGAGTTTTATTATGTCTGTGGTCTAAAAATGTATTTTTCCTCTGCACAATTTATGAGGTGTTTGAAAGACAGAGGACAGCCAGGTTGTCTGTCAAGGGGTAGTCATCAGTGTCATTTGCCACCATTTTGTAGGTAGGAAAAATTGAGACACGGAGAGGTTAAGACATCTGATGCTGATGTGGCGAGGATGCTCATCCGGAGATGAAATCACTGTTCTTCCAAATGGGAGTATCTAACGATTTCATTGAGCTGTCAGTGTCACTAAAAACTTTGAACCTCATTTTTTGACACTTCTGTAGCCTCTACATATAGTGAGAAAGAAGAAACTGTTTCATTTCCTGAATTATAAGAGCAACACAACTGTCCTTCCTCCAAAGGAAGCACATTCTTCCTTTTTGCCTTCATGCAGCAAAACACTTTCAAAACCCTAGTGCTACAGATTTGTGGCTTTAAGGGATACAAGAACAATAATAACACTACACCTTAACTCCTTTAGAGGCCCATTAAGCATAGTGAAATCATCCAACTCGTTAAAAAATCATAAAATGCGTAGTATATACCCAGGGAAGACATCTGTCCAAACAGTTAAAGCATCATATTGACAGTGTTGAAACAAATGGTGTATTTTCCTCTAAAACAAATGTAAGAACGTGGTCTAATGGTGCCAGTATAAAGGTGGGAATGAGAAGACCCTGGAACTACAGACTGTTGAGTTTCTGATACAGTTTAATAATTGAGTGGAAAAGACCCTCAAAAAATGCACCACCGTGTTTTGGAAGAATTTTTCTCTGTATATAGGCACACATTTTTTTTTCAGGTGAGATTCCCAAATGTATTTCCTACAGAAAACAAATATCCTTTTCCAAGCCTGAATTCTTTCATGCTTCAGCCGGTTACTTGACTATAGCTATCATTTACACTGATGTATGTTAGCTAGCAAAAATAGCCAGTACTGGAGAGGTGGCTGTTTCTGTCCCTCTCTCCATTTTCAGTTGGAAAGAAATGCATTGTGTAGAATAGTAATGAAAGTTTTCTAACCTTCCTTTCCTGTGCTTCACGCTAGAAGCCTAAGGCACACTGAAAGATGATGAAGAACCTCTTTTTCTTGCCCAAAGGCATATCATCAATATTGTCAGCTTTCCTCATTGCTGATATCTATTTCCTTGGTCAGTGATTTTCCCTTTCTCAAACCTTTTGAAGTAAATGCATTCGTAGCTTAGAGTTGTAAACAGTGTTCTTCTTTTTTGAATGATGGGTATGGACCATTTTGCTGGTATAAATGTGAACTCTTAGACTAGACCACAAATGTACTTGTGTGATTGATTGCAGTTAAATTTCAATGAGAATTTGGTGACAAAATTGCATTGTGGCACACAGATTTACCTCTTGGGTTTGTGTCTGTGTACAGTCCAGGCAGTAGACCTACCTCTGCCTAAATTGAGGGACACGTTAAATGTTTTCCAAAGCATTGCTCCAGCCTCTGCCAAGCTTTACCAGGAGCAAATTACTGTAGAATACTTTTCTTTTGCCCTTAATGGAGGTATTCATCCAAAGCTCTCCAAAAAAACCTGTTGCAAACAGGAATTAATTGAATTTTATGATAGTGTTGGGTTAGTATTATTAAACTTGAAGTATTATTACTAATGAAAAACCTCAGGCAGAGAATGTATTAACTTTTCCAATTCCTTTAGTTTGAAAAGTAGGTCCATAAATAATACATAAATCTGTGGCTACTGTTCCTCTCCTCAAGCCATTTCTTATTTTTGCAAATGTATGATTTTTTTAAAGGTTAGTAGGCCAACATTACAAAAGAAGTAGTATAACCCTAGGAAATATAATTGAAATGATTTCTAAACTGTTGTGACCTTGCGACTGCAGTTTCTGCTGATAGCTCTCACTCTCTTTCTCTGAAACTCACAGAAGAAACATGATTCTCGTGCTGGAAGAGAAACCTCAGTTATTTGGGGCAGTTTGTGGGGAAGCAAGGCACAAGACAGTGTTTTGAACGCTGCCTAGCAGTGCTCAGAGAAGTTCTGCATGGTGTTTGGCAGCAGGACAGCAGAGCTGCTGAGCAGTTGCTGTGTAATGGGGCACTTGGTACCCTCTGATGGGCTGCAAATTCCTAAATTAATAGTCTCTTTCTGACGGGGTTAATATGCAAGATATATATTAAGACTGATCATATAAATTGTCCTGGAAGTCTCTTTAGTTTTCTTCCCAATTCATTGCTGGTAAAAGATTTGGTAATCCTTGGAGCTGGTTAATTCCAGGGATGAAGATACTTCTTTTTCTCTGGGTGAGAAACATTTTAAAATGTTCTTAGAACTGATGTTCCTCTATCCTCTGAAAGAGGCTTTCCTTCTCTACACCAATTTTACCCAAAGCCCAATTTAGAATTTAATTACTCTCAGGGCCTTACTAGAGTCATTTTTTGCTTTTCTAGTTGGATAAAGGAAGAATTCTATTATAACTTAGATTAAATTTTCACTCAGTTTTCACCAATCTGACTCAAGACCATTTTCCATTTAAATACTAGTCAGAACCTGATATAGAATAAGACAGGTGATCCACTTTATGGATCTGATCTTCTAATAGAAATACAAAAGATTCTTTTGCAAAATCAGTGATTCCTTGCTAGTTTATATGTGCTAGAGCTTGGCACAGCAACAGCAGATAGGCACCTAGGAGTTTGTTCTGTGTCCATCACTGCTGTAAGAGTGAAGAAGATTTTCTATATACAACTGCAAAGAAATGTCTCTGTTGTTTTCTTTCTTTTAAAAAGTTTAAAAAATAATTTTGTTAAGCTATAGGGAAAGAACGATTAAGATTTTTTTAAATTTATTTTATTGGAATAATTGTTCTTTGCAACTAAGCTCTTATTTACAATCCATTGTCAGTCACAGAGTAGGTGTTGAGCAGAAGATTTCATAGATGAAATGCTGCATATGACGTTTTAGTTCAGTATTAATATTTAGGAAGAAAAAAACCCAACCATCCCACCCCACAAGCTAATGTAATATGAATANATGCGTAGTATATACCCAGGGAAGACATCTGTCCAAACAGTTAAAGCATCATATTGACAGTGTTGAAACAAATGGTGTATTTTCCTCTAAAACAAATGTAAGAACGTGGTCTAATGGTGCCAGTATAAAGGTGGGAATGAGAAGACCCTGGAACTACAGACTGTTGAGTTTCTGATACAGTTTAATAATTGAGTGGAAAAGACCCTCAAAAAATGCACCACCGTGTTTTGGAAGAATTTTTCTCTGTATATAGGCACACATTTTTTTTTCAGGTGAGATTCCCAAATGTATTTCCTACAGAAAACAAATATCCTTTTCCAAGCCTGAATTCTTTCATGCTTCAGCCGGTTACTTGACTATAGCTATCATTTACACTGATGTATGTTAGCTAGCAAAAATACCCAGTACTGGAGAGGTGGCTGTTTCTGTCCCTCTCTCCATTTTCAGTTGGAAAGAAATGCATTGTGTAGAATAGTAATGAAAGTTTTCTAACCTTCCTTTCCTGTGCTTCACGCTAGAAGCCTAAGGCACACTGAAAGATGATGAAGAACCTCTTTTTCTTGCCCAAAGGCATATCATCAATATTGTCAGCTTTCCTCATTGCTGATATCTATTTCCTTGGTCAGTGATTTTCCCTTTCTCAAACCTTTTGAAGTAAATGCATTCGTAGCTTAGAGTTGTAAACAGTGTTCTTCTTTTTTGAATGATGGGTATGGACCATTTTGCTGGTATAAATGTGAACTCTTAGACTAGACCACAAATGTACTTGTGTGATTGATTGCAGTTAAATTTCAATGAGAATTTGGTGACAAAATTGCATTGTGGCACACAGATTTACCTCTTGGGTTTGTGTCTGTGTACAGTCCAGGCAGTAGACCTACCTCTGCCTAAATTGAGGGACACGTTAAATGTTTTCCAAAGCATTGCTCCAGCCTCTGCCAAGCTTTACCAGGAGCAAATTACTGTAGAATACTTTTCTTTTGCCCTTAATGGAGGTATTCATCCAAAGCTCTCCAAAAAAACCTGTTGCAAACAGGAATTAATTGAATTTTATGATAGTGTTGGGTTAGTATTATTAAACTTGAAGTATTATTACTAATGAAAAACCTCAGGCAGAGAATGTATTAACTTTTCCAATTCCTTTAGTTTGAAAAGTAGGTCCATAAATAATACATAAATCTGTGGCTACTGTTCCTCTCCTCAAGCCATTTCTTATTTTTGCAAATGTATGATTTTTTTAAAGGTTAGTAGGCCAACATTACAAAAGAAGTAGTATAACCCTAGGAAATATAATTGAAATGATTTCTAAACTGTTGTGACCTTGCGACTGCAGTTTCTGCTGATAGCTCTCACTCTCTTTCTCTGAAACTCACAGAAGAAACATGATTCTCGTGCTGGAAGAGAAACCTCAGTTATTTGGGGCAGTTTGTGGGGAAGCAAGGCACAAGACAGTGTTTTGAACGCTGCCTAGCAGTGCTCAGAGAAGTTCTGCATGGTGTTTGGCAGCAGGACAGCAGAGCTGCTGAGCAGTTGCTGTGTAATGGGGCACTTGGTACCCTCTGATGGGCTGCAAATTCCTAAATTAATAGTCTCTTTCTGACGGGGTTAATATGCAAGATATATATTAAGACTGATCATATAAATTGTCCTGGAAGTCTCTTTAGTTTTCTTCCCAATTCATTGCTGGTAAAAGATTTGGTAATCCTTGGAGCTGGTTAATTCCAGGGATGAAGATACTTCTTTTTCTCTGGGTGAGAAACATTTTAAAATGTTCTTAGAACTGATGTTCCTCTATCCTCTGAAAGAGGCTTTCCTTCTCTACACCAATTTTACCCAAAGCCCAATTTAGAATTTAATTACTCTCAGGGCCTTACTAGAGTCATTTTTTGCTTTTCTAGTTGGATAAAGGAAGAATTCTATTATAACTTAGATTAAATTTTCACTCAGTTTTCACCAATCTGACTCAAGACCATTTTCCATTTAAATACTAGTCAGAACCTGATATAGAATAAGACAGGTGATCCACTTTATGGATCTGATCTTCTAATAGAAATACAAAAGATTCTTTTGCAAAATCAGTGATTCCTTGCTAGTTTATATGTGCTAGAGCTTGGCACAGCAACAGCAGATAGGCACCTAGGAGTTTGTTCTGTGTCCATCACTGCTGTAAGAGTGAAGAAGATTTTCTATATACAACTGCAAAGAAATGTCTCTGTTGTTTTCTTTCTTTTAAAAAGTTTAAAAAATAATTTTGTTAAGCTATAGGGAAAGAACGATTAAGATTTTTTTAAATTTATTTTATTGGAATAATTGTTCTTTGCAACTAAACTATTTACAATCCATTGTCAGTCACAGAGTAGGTGTTGAGCAGAAGATTTCATAGATGAAATGCTGCATATGACGTTTTAGTTCAGTATTAATATTTAGGAAGAAAAAAACCCAACCATCCCACCCCACAAGCTAATGTAATATGAATACTTAAAGTTCTTTTTTTTTTTTTTCATGTAGTGATACTCAATCTTCACCAGGAACTTTGTCTTAAACAAATTGTTTCTTTATATGACTTACCAGTGTGTTTATAGCTAATACTGATTAGACTGTGTTCAGAGAAACAATGAACAAAACATTTTCAGTCTGTGAGGCATTAATTAACTCGTTCTCACCTATGCCTTTAGGAAAGGAGAGATCACATATAAGTTTTCACAGACAAATTAAGAATCATACATAATATATTCAATTTGCCCTTCACAAGCATTTGGCAGAGGAGTTAGACATTTCCTGAAAAGGAAGCTTCTAGATCAACGATAATTCCTTCCATTCATTTTCAAAGACAAGAGGTTTTTAATGTTTGATGAAAGAGAATTTATCTATTGATGGGATTATTTATTTGCATCTGGTTATTTATGCAATTATTTATTTGAATGCAGATTTAAGAATTCAAACAAGTGTTCACTGTCCATCACAGAGTCATCTTTTAGAGGGATTTATCAGTATCAGAAGTAATTAATGATTTTTTTTCCCCCAAAACTAGTGCTTTTGAATGAGTCACATTCTAGACAATCAGCTTAATAGCTAATTAAAGTGAGTTAGAGTAGTTGCTCAGAGGTTTCTGAAAATCAGGCCTTTTAAAATGAAGTGTTAAGATAGTTAAAAGCTTTTTTAAAACCATGTCCTTCTATTTCCTTCAGTGGTTTTGACTGAAGTTAAATGCAGGCGAGTCATTATGCAGCCACTTCTCAGGTAAGCAGTGATGATTTGTGAGGAAATTAGAAGCAGCAAGTTAGGTAAATAGGGATTTGAAGGAGAAAGGACGTTCTTGATAGATAGAAAGTGATAAGCTGCAGTAGGGGTAAAGGACAGCAATAAATCCCCACAGGGAAGTAAAGGACTTACTGATTAGGATGCAAATAAGTGTAAGGGAACATCTTAAATCTGATTTAAGTGCCAAGAACAGTTTCAGGAGATGGTCAGTTATCACAACAAGGCCATATAAATGAGATTACAATTCAGAAAAAAAGTTAAATCGATCTGTCAGAAGTATCAGCATGTTAAGGTCTTTCATATGCAACACAAAATGATATATCAGTAAAGCACCAATATAGAAAAAAAAATGGTCCAGGCTTCACCACAGCATCATTGATATGGCAGGGACTAAATATGGAGTCCTTAATGGCATGTGAGATGCTGAGACAAAGAACTTGATAATTTCTCTTTGTTAACTCTTTTTGTTTTATACTTTTCCTATATTCTTTGTTTAATCTTTTCTATTCTGTGTTCCTGAGGACAGTAGAAGGACCATTTTACTGCAGATGAACACATTTGTATTTCCAGGCATAAAATAATTGCAGAGATACCAGTGAAGCTGCCATAATAGTGGAGGATTTTTGCCTTTAAAAGTAGACTGAAAGCCACTAACTTACTATGTGCAGATGTCAAGGTACATGTATATATATATTTAGTTTGGAAAATTAAATTGAACCAGTGAAATAATTTAATGCATTTTGTTTATTTAGATTCCTAATACATTGGTCTGTGGAAGTTAATTAGATGGCATCCTTTGGAAGCTAGCTATTAATTAAACACTGAAAACAAGTGCAAGAAGGAAATAGGGTTAAATTCAAAATCATGATGCTCAGTGAACACTTATTGATGCTACGAGGGGACCAAGAACTATAATCCATCTAATATACTATTTGGTTGAACTGTTGATTAATGAAACTGTTGATGAAGCAGAAAGGAAGATTGCTCCACAGAGCACGATCAGAAAGTAGATGAGACTGAAAATGTGATTCAGATGTCTAACATCTGGGTTCCAGCTCCTGACAAGTAGAGAACAAAATGGCCTGGATCTATCAAGACTTCAGCAGAGCCTGACACAAGAATTATTTCACTTCCTGTTGTCTTTGAAAGCTGATAGATTCTGTAGTTACGTGGATTGGTTTAATTGCTTGTTGATGGAGAAGTCTTTTTAATTCCAAACACAGGAAAATTCTGAGTAAATTTGCTTCCATTCTGAGACTTACCTTGGCAGCAAAGGCTACTTTTTCAACTTCGTTACATTTTTTAACCAAACATTTAATTTTCTTTGGCCAAGTGTAAGACAGACCTAATATTATGTATTTCCATGCCACTTTGCTGTCTTCTGGAGGAATAACTGCCCATTGCACAGAAGGTCTTCAAAGGTTAGGGATATCACTAGGGCAATCCAATAAAGGCAATCCTATAAGACACAGGAAGAGGTGAAGTCCAAGATAGACTGGGAATAAATGAAGGCACATTGGATTATTATTTTCTGGTTTCTAGAGAAACATCTCTTCTTTTTTTTTTTTTTTTAAATGTATGAGCCTGAATCATGAGAATGCTGTAGTAAGTTTGAATCACTTCTCTGGAGGAAAAGAAGGCATAGGCCCCTAGTATATGCTTTTGTTTACAGCTTGCTTCTAAGAATAAATGCTGCCTTTTCCTTTAGGTACCAAGACATTGCTGGGCTTTGTTTGACCTGTTATCTATCTGAACTACCAGTATATTTTGTTAGAGTTTTTACTCTATTGGCTGAAAGAGTTGTAAAATAAGTGTAAAATAGAATTCAGGTTTTAATGAACATGTAGTTCTTGTATCATTTCTGTGTGAAAAAAATCACTTTGCACTTCTGAAATGCATTTTTGCACCAGTTTTTAATAACCCTGCTTGATGTGTAAGGCTATCAAAGATAGCAGCATGAACTGGTCTTGAAGATAAGGTATATGAAAAAAACTTGTCTATCGGTGACTTTGGTCACTCTGTCCTTCTTCCTTCTCACCAGTATCACCTTTTTATAACTACTTCTATACCTTTATCTTAAGTACTACCATTAACAATATCCACTGTTCCTTTCATTGATACTGCTTGACATCAAAAGATGCCTTTCTCCTTTTTTCCTGCTTCTCTTATGTGCAGGAGGTGAAAGGAGAAAGAGCAGTGCTGCTCGGTGGTGTTGCCATGGTTTACTCTCATCCTTGGGCATCATGATAAGGCTTTATTTTTATCCTGCATTGGCCAAGGGTTTTGTGGACATGAAAGTTTGTCTTAAAAATACAACCTGACCTTATTAGCATATTTACTGCTCCCACTGGATGTGTTCATATTATCTATTAGTTTTGAATTTCCAGAGAGGAAATCACTGTGCTTTCTAGTTTCCTTCAGAGGAAGATAAATCCAATAATGCTGTAGTCTGAAAGCAGACATTCAGAAAAGATGTACAATTATCTGTTAGTACTTTTAGGATGCTTGAAGAGAAAACAATTTCATGTGTCTCCTATCTAAAAGCTAGCGGTGTTATCAGTAATCCTGAAAGCAAAAGCTGTTCACATTTGTCCTGTAGTGATAGTTTTTCCATAATTGATTTGTTCCAAAGATCTGAGTGAAACTGCAGATTTGTGGTAGGCCTGTCCATATGTTACGTGTTGATTTGCACATGCTCCGTCTATAGGGACAGGTGTCTTGAGAACATTTTTGTAGTGGATTAAGTGGTCACAGAAGGTGCCATGATGTGAGATACAACCCTGAAAAGAGTCAGAAGATAGAGAATTATAGAGAAAAAAATCTTCAGATCATTTGTGAATTGGAAGGCAAATGGAATTTCTTTATTTTGCAGATTTCATATTAATGAAAGACTTGCTCTATATGATCCATGGGTTTTCTCATCTCTTACAGACACTAATTGCATGATTTTTCCTCAATCCTTTTTGTGTCTCCAGCAAATAATTTTTTTTGTTGTTGTTGTTACTCAGACAATGACCAGTTGTCAATACATTGTAAAGATAAAGTGAAATGTGGAAAAAAAAGTACCTTAACTACAGAAAGAGGTTTAATCATTTAATGAATTAATTTTGTTAACACAGATTGTGTGAAAGCTCTTTTCAGTAAGAATCTAGGATTCTGGTACTGCCAGTAGGAAAAAATGACAGCTCCTTCCAAGGGTCATGAGAAACTATATAACCAAAATCTGCCTCTGAACCAAAAAGTTAATGTTATGTGTAGCTGAATAAAGAATGCATTTTTTTTCACCAGGATATTTTTTCTTGTAAGCGGTATTATCACAGCAGCTTTTGCTTATTTCCACAGCCTGCCAAATGTCTCACTGAGGTATTGTGTCCTTTAGTGTGACAACAGAACAACCCTATTAGACACAGGAGGTGATATAAATGTTCTCAGAATGCTTATGAAGGAATTTTCTTCTTTGTGCAGACTTTTAACACAGTGTAGTACAAAAGGTTAATTGTGAGATAAGCTCCTATCTTCCTGTTTTGACTTTGCAGCTCTTGTAAAAATGGATGATAGGAAATAATTGTGATGATCTTTAGACCTCAATTTTAAAGATTTCATTAAAGTTTAGACAATGCAATTCCTTCTAAGCTTCTTCTTACCATGCATTTGTCAAACAGGTATTTATCTGTTGTAGAGCAATGCATCTGATAGAAGGTGGCTGGTAGTGTTGCTTCTCTGACACTTTAAAGGCATAATTTATCCAATTAATAGCTTTCTTGAGAACTGCATGGATAAAATAACCCACTGTATAATTAATATTCAGATATAAATTATTGAATAAAGGTTAAAAGTGTGTATCATAAAAAGCTATCTTCATGTGTGTTAAAATGTTCTTACAGAATAATCTTTCTAAAATATGGTACGTAACTGGCAGTAATCCAAACTAAAAATAGTGCACAGAACAAAGGGTTATAACAGTTTTTCCTTTGTTTCACTAGAGTCTCGTTGGTTGAACCGTGATTGATCACATTGTCTCCATTGATCACATTATCTTGATTGTTCATTTTGGGTACATGCTTTTAATAAAGAATTTAGGAAAACAAGATAAATAGCCAGTTTTAAAGAAAACAACAAAATCATTCATTATGAGGACTTAGACCAGTTAAATAAGAAAGCTGAGAGCAGATCCAATAACAGCCTTTGGAGACTAGAACACTGGCAAGGTTTGGTGGCTCTTCCTTCTCCTTTTCTAAGTGTAGGAGAGAGTGAAATTGGTCTAATTGAGCCTGAGAGGCATGTGATTTTGAAACGCCTTCCAAAATACAAGACTCGTTGAAAGAGGCTTGCCGCGGCCAGGCGGAGGGGAGCAATGACATTGATGCAATGTGGGTAGGCAAAAGGCTCCGTTTATTACAAGTTACAACTTCCCTTATATAACTTTCAGTAAACCTGTACATGCTAGCATTCATGGACCACGCGCGTTTTGATTGGTTGCCCCGCTTCGTCCATGCGGCTTGCACGCGTCTCTGCTAGAGTTTGATTGGTTGAGACGTCTCGTCTGCCTTTCGCGGTTTGTTTTTTTTTTTTTCCTCCCTGCGTACGTGCCTTCCGTGCTCTTGACTGCCAAAGTTTCCCGCGCAGGTCTATCGTCTGTGGTGTCTTTATGTTCTTATATTCTTTTATACACTGTAGACACATGCTTAAAGTCCCCAACAGAGGCTGGCAAAGCAGTCTGTGGAGTGCCCTGTGCTGGCTAATGGCTCTGCTGGGTCTTTGTCAGGGGTGCTAGAGAGGACCAGATGAAGTGCGGGATAGGAGGGAAGAAGATAGACTGCATGAAGGTTTTGAACCCCCTTTCAGCTCATATTTCAATGATGCTGTAGTGTCAAAATCCTGATTTTCTAGTTGAACACAGGTGATATAATTTTGTTCTTTCCCTTCTGCATTCTTTGAAAGAGTCCTATTTGGTAATCTATATATTTCCTTTCCAGTGCTGATATATCTTCAGTTTCTTATAGCGTATTTATTTCTCAGGGAGGAATTACTTATGAAGTCTCTGAATTTATTAAATTGTAAAGATATAAATACAGCATAAAATATTTATATATAAATACATGAATAATTAAATATATATATAATAAGTCTGAAATTTTAAGATACAGAAATAAGAGAAATTGGGTTATTTTCTTTCACAATTCTGTTTCTTCACAAAAAGATACATTAATTGTCAAATTATAGCAGAAACTGATTCTATTGCTGTTCAGCAAAACAAACATTTAATAGAAATGTCTGATCTCAGTATAGAAGGAAGTGAAAGATGTAATCAATGTTAGCTACTTTATTTATTTGCTCTGACAAAGAAAATATAATGTCCTTAAAAGTAATGGAAGTTATTTCTACTTTAGGTTAACATTAAAATTACGTCTTAAGAAAAGTACATTTAGTACATCAGTTCAATAATGTGATTGACTGGACTGTCCTGCTAGACAATAGATTTGTCTTGCACTGCTCTCTCTTTGTATTGTTATAATTTTCTACTCTGTTTTCTATTAGCAAACGAAGTTAACTTAAAATTTAAAATATACTTAAAATATTCCCCTGTCAAGGGGTTTGAAACACTGGGAATCATCAATACCCTCTGCAACAATTAGACCTCCAGTGATGTATAGAAGTCACAAAATAAAAAGTCAGTTTTGGAGGACAGAAGTCAGACTCACTAAATGCTGTTCTGCTGCAGTATCCCTAAATGTAACACCTCGTTTGGGGCTGCTGATCACCACTACTTTGGAACAGGGAGTGATCAGTAGAAAAATATTAGAACACTTCCTCAATGATCAGTGGAGAAAAGGTACCCATGGCTCACCTGTGTGTTCAGATCAACATAGTTTGGCAGAGCATTTCTTCACACTCAGAGAATACTTCAGTCAAAAAGCACTCAACACAGTTCCACCTGACAATAAACAGAAGTACTGTTAACACTGTAACCATGGCAAAAATCTCTTGGTGTGGATATAATTTACGTGCTGTCTGCTTTTCTGCACATAGAGCATTACCATTTCTTCAGGTAAGAAGACTTAGTCACATGTGGCATTCTGTGAAGCTCTTCTGTCACTGTATGTAAAATAATATACCTAGAGCATAATATATTTAGTTTTATCATTTTTCTGCATGTGGTCTTTGTTCCTCAGAATATATGTATTAATTCTATTTTTTCCTCCTGTTTATATGTGATACTCCACTACTCAATTCTTCTGAATGTTTGTTTACAAACAAAGCCAAAACCCAATTGATATTGAAATGCAAATATAATATAAGCAACCTGCCATCATTTCATTAAGATGCATAGAAAAGAACTGTATTACACCATTCTGAGCTCTGAACGTGCACCCAAAATAAATATCATCCATCACTAAATACTTTTATCATCTCATAATGGGCCATTAGAGAGCTGTCTTTGTGTGCCAAGTAACAGCTGAAAGCAAAGAGCTACAGGAGGAGGAGAGTAAACACTCCACACTTGGAATTAGACAGGAGGCAGAGTTTTTGGCTGTCTTCACACTATATTCACTGGCTTCTAGGGAGCAATTCTGTAATTCTTACCAATCAAGGGGAGATGAAAATCAGATGAAAATACAGTTTCAGACAGCACTGGAGTCTACACTATAAATAGAATCGGACGTGCTGCAAACGCTGTTACAAACAGCAAAGGAGATTTGTGATGTGAAGTGTTTAGAGCCTGTTGAAGGTTTTTGAAGAGGGCAGTTTTTCATTAGAAAAGGTTTATTTGGTGTATTTGAAGCATTCTGTTAGCTTGAACAGGCCAAGTCTGCTGGAAGAAATCTTCCCAGCTAACAGTGGACTATTGCTTCCCTTGGAACCCCCGTGTGAGTGTTGCTCTGGACTGCTCGACTGACAAGCATCACTGCCAGCACCCTCCAGTTGACTGCAGACTCTCCTTGCCATGACAGAAATGTTAACAAATCGCTGTTTACATTCTTTAAATGTTTTGTTTTAATTCCCATCTCTGGAAAATGCCTTACTGCTGAAATTTGTTTCTGATACTGAAGAAAGAAGCAGCTTCACTCCTTCCCCCTTCTCGTCTCACTATGGTTTGAAAATGAGACATTTTTGCAGGATGGAAATTTTGGCTTAGTGTCTGTCTTTTCACAAAATTGCCTTGAATTTTGATAGAGCAGAGCAATCAGCAGGCTACTGCTGGAGCTGTAGATTGAACATTAGATTGGCAGAGTAATTCTGAGGGGGAGAAGTGCATCGAGGTCTAACTTAAACTGGGAATTGGCATTACAAATCAGAGTGATGGTGCATTGGCAGAGCAGTGTACTGGGAGCATGATATGGCTGCTTATCCTTCTAAACAAGTAAAACCTCAGTAAGCTTTCCTTGAGTGATCAATCTAGTAGATAGACTGTACTCAGAGCCCAAGATTGAAATTATTTACTGTATTTTCTGTCTAATTTGTGAAGCTTGATGGTGATTTGTATCTTACATTGGAATCCGTATGGATTGCAGTAGGAAAAAGATACCACAATATGGAGTTATACAGAATACATTAGGTTTTTATCAGATAATTTTAGCTATTAGCAGTTTGCTTTAAATCACCAATACTGGACTGTTTATTCTTTTTGTGCTTTTAGAAGTAATTCAATATTTGAACTTGAAATTTGTTTGGTGTCAAAGCATTATTATAATAGACTGTTCTCTGACTGAGCTAGTACAGTACTTTCCAAAAATATTTTCTCAGAGAAATACAATCTTTCTGTCATTCACTTATTGGTATAATTTCTCATCTTTAGCTTTTTTTGCTACCTTTGCAACAGACTGGGCATCAATTAAGCCTTGAATTGCTTGCAAGTTTATTTGGAGGAAAGAAGCACATTCATGTAAATCAAACTATAAAAAGATCACGAAGCCTTACAACTGTGAAGTGTTGAGATGATCTCAAAATATTAAGTAAGCTGCCTCTTAGAATGTAGCTTCCAAGACAATCTACTTTTTCTTTTCAGGCTATCAAGCAAGTCAACTTAGCATCCAGGGAGGTAATAAATGCAACTGGCTCTCTGGGGAAGTAGAATAAATGCTAACATAGTGGGTTCCTCAGTTTAGGTTGTCGTGAGTTCTGCCTACCTACGTGGAAGATGGGGTTGCACTGATATTTTCCTGTAATATCTTTTATTTTTGAAGTTTTATCTGTATATGAAGCAAAAGTGTTTGTCAGGGATTTCTGGAGTTCTAGAGGCCAGATGATCAGTGGGTTGTGAGCACTTGGGCTGCATCAGACCACAATAATCTTAACACATTCATGGTACTTTTAGTTTATCACATATGCTCTGGCACATTTGCCATTACCACATTAAAAATTTCCTTCATTAAAAATTCCATGTGCTAGATTGTAAAATAAATCTTTTGGGGAGACTTCTAGGATCCAGGATTGGAATTGTGGACAAAATTAGTGGTTAAACAGCTATAGCTGTTTGGGACAGAATATACTTGCAGTGTATCTAGAAACTGTACTCATCTGTGTCAACTGTTCCAGCTCTGCCTTGAAAATTTCCCCACCCAGCAGGCGTGCAGGAAAAGCAAGGGTTTGGCAGCCTGAGGGGCTAGGGTGCATTTTGTCATACTTTTGTTCTTACCTGCTGACTGCATGGATAGCTTGGGAAAAGGGAGAAAGACACTGTGTACTGGGGCAGTGCCTCAGTTGTCTGCCACAGCTCCTGCGACATCTCCCAGGCACACTCCCCCCTTGGCCGTGCTGGGGGGGTCACTTCTCCTCTGAACATTAACTGAAGTCTCAGTGCTGAAACTGAGAGTCGGTCTGGGGAGGAGAACGACCCCTGCAACACTGACAATTACTTTAAAACTCAAGGGAATGAACTTTAACAGCAAATATTTTATCTTCTTGACAAGTAAACAGTTCAGAGTTCCTTTTGAAGGGTAATAAAAATGGAATGGCTTAAAGAAAAAAGGAAATAAAAAGAACATATTTTGTATTTCAGATGTTTGCTGGCAGGTCCTGAGCTGGTGTAAATCAACACTGCTCTATTCAAGTCAGCAGACTTCTGGTGATATATACCAGAAAGGATCTTTAGTCCAGCCCTGGAAGGAATGCCTTCTATGGAGGTATTCCATTTCTAAAAAGGTATAGTTAAGTTTAACAAAAATGTGTCTTCTTGAAACAAAATCAGAAATTAAAGAGATGAAAATGCGTGTGTGTGTGTGTGTGCCCATTGCAGGGAGAAAGCCAACAGTGCACACAGAGGCTCTGCAGTTCAGAGTGTACCCACAGTGCTTTCTATTCAGCTGCTGCACAGGGAGCCCAGGTTAATTAGAAAAATTTTTACTTTGTTGAAGCAAAACCAAGTAAATTTCAAGTTTCATTAGAATCTGATGACAAAAATCAATGAGTATCTAATGGAAAAAAAAGACTGTCTAGGATCAGTGTAACTGATCTACACAACTCTTCTAACACAGCTCTCCCAGAGACTAAAGACTCTTTCAGTGGAGGGAGAGAATTTACATGCTGGGAGGTGTGCTGTCAGTGAGCTGGTGGCAGGTTTAAGTGGTGTGATCAAAGGTAATCATCTGGAAACGATGGCTACTGCTCCAGTGCTGTTTTGCATGGACTGACCTGGTGTAAGACACAGGTCTAGGGGAATATATAAACCTCGAGGCACTCTAAATAGGGAATTGGATTTCCCTTGATAATTCAAGATTGTGTATTAGATGTGGAGTAGTGTGGCAGATTGTATCTAGGAAGACAGAGGCAATGTTCATAAGACTGCAAGTGTCCTATTAAATCTTAAACTAACACATCATATTCCACTCATATTTAAGTGCAAAGGTGGACAAGGTTAGTCTCTTGTTCATCTGAGGAATGAAAACTTAAATTTTCCGTAATCTGCCATTTGACTCCCTAGGATTAGGATATTTACTATTATTTTTAAGAGTAAATAATTAGCAGAACAGACTCAAATATCAAAGCAAGGATGTGGATATCAGGTTTGAGAGATCTGGACATGCAAGACTGCTGTGCTCTCAGTGTAGTTTTGAACATCTGTATGTTTGATACCTGGGTCCTCAAACATCCTTAAGAGACCCCTTTCATTTGTTGTCACTATTGAGCAAAAAATACATCAGGAGGTATTAAATCCCATTATTTTGTCTCATTAATTATTAGAAGGAATTAAATATAATTTGTAACAGCAGCTTCTTCACAGTGAAATAATAAGAAATCTTGAATGACAGTGTGTGAGAGAACAATTTCTGTCACGTCAAATGGCCAAAATACTGAATTCCTTTTAACTCCAAGCTACTTGTAGACTTTAATGAAGGGAGAAGGAAGCCAAGTAATTCAGGATTTACAAATGCACACAGACTTTTTCAAGGGCATTGCTTGGCACACGTGCCACTGTCCCCTCTGCATTCCAGGTTTCATCTGTCGTAGTTCATAGCTCCTCTACAAGACCAGACTTCTTTCTTGTAAACCAATCTTTCTCATTTTACTCTCTCACAATGCAGTCTCCCAAGGTAATTGGGAAGTATTCTAATTAAAGTTGCTAATTTGAAGAGAAAGGGCCATTATATACCTTGGATGAGAAATGCTATACAAGGGTCGATTATGATAATGATGGTTATTATTAAGCATTTCAGACTGTCTATCTGCTCTATTGACAACGTATTTGCAATCATTATTTTAAGTGAATATTCATAAGGACGGTAGAGAAATAAAGTATGATACTTGGCAACATTTATGCAATTAAATACACATTTAAATTCTTCTGGTAGTAGTGGGAATTAAAATCTTCAGACTGATTAGAGAAAGGTTAGGCTCTATTAATCTCCACCATCTATACATTTATCCCTGTAGCTATATGTCCTCTTTAGATTTTCAAAGGTGTTCATCTGTGCCCTTGAATTACTGAATAATTTAAACTCTTTTATCATAGTGTAAAAAGGGCACAACTTCCTTAAAATAAATATGTATTGATAAATATTATTTACATAAATATCCAGATGGTTGTCTTCATCTCTCATATGTGGAAATGTCATTTTTTTGTGCAATCACAAAATTTAATAGCTTTTCAGTGTGAAGAAAAGTTTCCCATTTGAACAAACTAAGAAGAGTAAGGAGAGATTAGGCCTATGCTTATTTGATGGATAGAAATTTCATTTGCATAAAATCAGTAATTATTCCTCAGTTTGGGCAAATGTCAAAAGCTGGGCTTCTGTGGAATGTTCCTCCTTGTCAGCCTTTGCTCAAGACTTTAGTGAGTGGTGGTTGTTTCTGGACTTTTTCTACACCATGAAAAAGTTATCAGAAACTAACTTCAATTTTATTATTGTCTGTTGATATCATGAAAAAAAAAAGCAAAAGCAAAGAGGCTGCTTGCTCTGCTTCTGAATCCTTCTCACTTAGCATCTATTTCAGAGAAATGGGAAATTTGCATTAGAAATTTTTTCCCAAATGGAATACTGCATTTTTTAAATAGTTGTTTGTATTTTACATGCATTGTCAGGAAAGAGAAAAGGACAGTGGTTAAAGCTGCCTTAAAATGTTCCTGTCTATTGTATTTGAACAGACAATACTACTGCATTCATTTGAAGCATCCTTCAGAGTGCCTGCTCACCCTCTGCATAGTCCTGAGAGTCCATTTATTTCACACATCAATTACACACTTGACATTTTAACACTGTGTCTCTGATTTTAATGGGTTTTAGGAACTGCATGATGATAGGAAAGAAATGCTTCATTCAGGAAAGGCGACACCAATCACATTAAGAACAGAAACATAAATTGCAAAATGTTAAAATTAATGTAACTGGAACTCAAGAAAAATCTAAAATACCTGTAGAATCTCTTCAGCTGTTTCTCTTGTGCAAGTCCAGAAAGTACACAGCTGCTGCGACACTGAAATCTTTAGTTTTGGATTTGCACTAATAAGAACAAGATTCCTCTGACAGTTATTTCATGCAACAGCCTTTAGCATTGTTTCAAGGACAATTCAGTGGAATTAGGATGGGTCTGAAATCTCTACAAATGTTACTCCAAATTAAAGAAATTCCCAAGTGGTAATTTGATATTTTCAACTTTCCTCTTTTAAGATCTGTCATTTAGTTTGAATGTCAACTACTTGTGGCTAATGTTTGAAATAATCTTTTTAGGTTTTGACTCTAAAAGAGTTGTACTGTTGGTTGGTTTTCATTTAATAAAATATTGTACACTAATAGCAATCAGTCCAAAGTAAAGATAGGGTTTTTTTCATAACAATTTTATTTCAGTGCTATTTAAATTGCCTCAGTCATAAATGACCTACAGATTGTCCGTTATATTCTTAGCAGCTACATTTCAAAAATTTTTATATTAGTGGAACTTGATAACTGCTCTGTTTTACCCTCTGCTCTGTTTATTAATTTTGTTTCAGCTTTGCACAGAGTTCCTAACTTTGATGGAACTGGAGAAAAGAATACTTAGAAAAAGTAAATTATTTTATTAGGTTGCTATCTGAGAATAAGGGAAGGACAAATGTATGCAAAAAAGCTTCAGAGAATAGAAGTCAGATTTTATCCTATTAATTTTTCAGGTTGTGCTTCAGCTACTTCAGGAAGCTCTTGAGCCAAGAGATGTTTCAGCCCATATGAGCATTGGTAGCAGGAATACTTAATTTCTGTTAAACAAGATAGAGTCTTCCCAGAAAAAAATGGGAGATGAAAAGCAATCTATCCAGTTTGCAGGCCATGTCTAGCCAACTATTTTGTCCTTGTCATTAATAATAAAACCAGGGTGTATGCAAATTTAATTTTAAGTGAACTCATTTTACACATGCAAGTGAGCAAAAGTACATCCCTTTGGGAAACCTATCTCTAACTCTACAGCATGAGCCTGTAAGTCTGATATATATGTGTCAGTCTCAGTTAACTCTGGGCAGAAGGGAAGAGTTCACACAGAATTATTCCATTTAACCTATGTGCATGTGTCATCCCTTGTTTCAGATATTTTGCATATTCCTCTCAAAGCATCCATAAAAAATGAGTACCCATTATCATTTCAGCTCAGGGAAATGATGACTAGATTTTTAAGAGTGTCTTAAGCCACGCTGGAATTCATAATGTTTTGTTTGATTGAGTCTACATAATAGTACCAGTGTGGCACTTGGCCTGCAGGATGGCTTTATGTTTTGACCAGGTAGTCCACTGAGGAATCTGAGAGCCTCAGAATCTAATTCTAACCTGCCTGCTTGGATGGGATGATGGCAGAGCAAAGCTCTAGTCTGAAATGTTGTCATTAAGAAGCTGCTTAGAAAGTAGCTCCCCATCTCTCACAATCAGGTACTTACTGCTCCTGGCTCCAACTAAGAGCTGCCTGGGTGGGTGAGCCCAGCACTTTTGTAAGCAGTTTTCTTGTTTTCTGATAATTTAATTAATGAAACTAGTTTGGCTGAGACCTAAAAGGGGACAGGAGAGGCCAGACAGTGAAAACATGAAAACATACTGATGATTGTTTCAGATGTGTTGGCATCTCATTGCACATCGTATTAATTTATTGTACTACCCAGGGAACTAGGACAGGAGACCCACATCTAATGTCCATGTATTGCTGCCTTGCTGCTTCTTGTATCAGAAGATAAGAACCTGTTTCTGATGTGAAATATCTTCTTTTTTTTTTTTTTTCCCCCTATTGGAATTACTTCTGACAGATACATGAAAATGAGAAGTTTTATGGTGTTGCTGTTTAATGTACTTAAATTCTGATATGACAGACTATACTATCACTACGAGGAGGTAAATTAAATCTTCATCAAAGTATTATGCAGACCCTCAGGGCTAGGCTATGTAGGACATAGTGCATAAATTGTGCCACCTGGCCCAGGGCACTATAAATCATATAAACTCCTAGTTACAATTTCCTCCATATTTTCCCTAGCTTCAGTGTGCAAATATGAAAGATGAACAGAAAGTTACAGGTTTTTGCAGTTTTGCCTCAAGACTCAAACCAGCATGAGATTCCCTTACAAATCAAATGCAATTTTACAAATAAATTTAAAGTTCATTCCAGTGGCTGTTTAATTTCTGAGTACTTAAGATATATTAAAATCAGATTTTCAATACTTAGAAACGAATTGTAAATGAAAGTTGCAGTTCTCTAAAAAATATTTGCAGGACTGGGATCATCAAGAAAATAGCATCATAGATCTAGGAGCAGTGGTTGGTAGATGTAAACAAGGACACTGGCTGCCCCATCAAACACATGCTCATCTTTCTCATCTCTTCCCATACCCTACATTTTTTGGGAATGAATGCTAACTAGGGCAGATCACTCAGAAAAGTCAGAACTGAAAGACTTTGCTAACAGGTGCACAAGTCAATATGGATTCAAAATGTGATGTTCCCTTTCTGCACTGATCGGAGGGGGTGTTACCAGTTTATCAAGTGCTTATGGGTCTGTTTCAATAGACTGCAGCATTGTCAGATTCTATTGCAGTTACAAGTGCAAACGTCTTATTGATTACTATGATGAAAGAATTAGAAGTCCATGGGAAAGGTGTTTTTTGAAGACAGCAACTGTTCTATAGTTTATTAACTGATAACTGTCCAATTATTAGAGCAGACATAATGACGGAGAGAAATAGCTCTATGCTTTTATCACTTCATGTAATTACACAGTTTCCTAGTGCATGTTTCTCTCCCTAACTGTCTGTAAAGCTGACAGTGACATGCTTTGTAACTAGATTCTTATAGCAGGAATTATTCCTCTGAATAATATTTTCAAGAAACAAATATACCACGGAATTACTGAATTTTGTGTGTATTCAGAAGATTGGACAGTGACCATTGCCAAGCACTCTCTTGAGTGGTTCCAAAGGATAAACTAAGATGAGAAAAGCAATCTAATTGTAGTAAATATGAACAGTGTAATTTAGTGAGCACAGAAGCAAGAAATAGCTCAAACCTAAGTCTGTTGTTAGTCATTTCTTCCAGTTTCTTGTGCAGTCCAGGATTGCTAAATAATAATTCACCTAAACACTGAAGTGACTGAAAATTTATTTTTCAAAGCTTGGTTCTTCAATGAACTGTGCATATTACAGAATCACAACAGGGAGAAGAAATGTCTTGTGTTCCAATACAATATTTTTATGCTTGGATCCATGCAAAAGGCTTAGTGTCAACTGCTTTTCAGTAGAAGATCAGATGTGGTTGGGCCCCTGAAGGCAATTTTAATCTAAATGTAAAATACTGATTGCTTTGTTTAACTTCAAATTTATGACCAAGTGTTAGGTTGGTGTGCTTGTCCCTAGATGGTATGAATTGATTTTGAAGGTTTTTTTTTTCTTCTATGAAGATTTGAAGGCATAGAATGTCAAACTGCACTGCCATTGATATCCCTCTCTCTTCTTTCTTAAGAACTATCAAATGGGATGTTTGTTTTGAGGTGTAGAGAAAACTGAGCTGTTTTATGTCCTGGTGTTACCTTTTTGTTGAGTTTTGATGTTCTAAATTAGACACTAAAGATCACAGTCACACCTGTCAGCTTCCTACATGATGAAATGAGTAATAGCAACTCGACTTTCATGTGTCAGAAAACATCCTGTATTTATGTTTCATCAGTTTGTTAGAATCCTATTTGCCCTTCACAAGTCCCTACACATAATTACTACTGGTCTTCATATTGCTTTGACTAGTGCCTTACCTAGGATGAATTTCTTCAGGTTCTCAGAGTGTCTGAATGTGACACTGTTCCTTATGCTGCTCTGCAAGCCAGATTTTTTGTTGAAATCAGCAGATAAAATACCTGAGCCTTTGGGGGAACACTGCGAGAGTAAATACCTTGAATCCTTCATCCTTCTCTGTGTCTCATATTTGCTCTCTTTTCCTATTAAATAATCTCTCTCTTTGCCACCTTCTCACGGTATTGAAAGAACATTTTTCCTATTATCTCTGCTATTCCTTGCTAGTAATAATTCCCTTTTTACCTTTGTTTTTCTGATTTCTACCTGTCTAGTTGCATAATAGCTTTCCATTCCTCCTCTATGTTGTGATCTTTTTAGAATTTCAAGTTCTTTAAAGAATTATACCAAGTCTTTTTCCTCTGTGGTAGACTCTTTTGCCTTTGTAGTTTAAAGAAGTGGTTTAAATCCAACCTTTTGGTCCCTCTACCTGTTCAGTCCTACTCCCAACATCCTCATTCACCTCTTAAAAAAAGCTGATGTAGGTGACTGAAAAAAAGGATGTGTATAACATAATANAAACCAGCATGAGATTCCCTTACAAATCAAATGCAATTTTACAAATAAATTTAAAGTTCATTCCAGTGGCTGTTTAATTTCTGAGTACTTAAGATATATTAAAATCAGATTTTCAATACTTAGAAACGAATTGTAAATGAAAGTTGCAGTTCTCTAAAAAATATTTGCAGGACTGGGATCATCAAGAAAATAGCATCATAGATCTAGGAGCAGTGGTTGGTAGATGTAAACAAGGACACTGGCTGCCCCATCAAACACATGCTCATCTTTCTCATCTCTTCCCATACCCTACATTTTTTGGGAATGAATGCTAACTAGGGCAGATCACTCAGAAAAGTCAGAACTGAAAGACTTTGCTAACAGGTGCACAAGTCAATATGGATTCAAAATGTGATGTTCCCTTTCTGCACTGATCGGAGGGGGTGTTACCAGTTTATCAAGTGCTTATGGGTCTGTTTCAATAGACTGCAGCATTGTCAGATTCTATTGCAGTTACAAGTGCAAACGTCTTATTGATTACTATGATGAAAGAATTAGAAGTCCATGGGAAAGGTGTTTTTTGAAGACAGCAACTGTTCTATAGTTTATTAACTGATAACTGTCCAATTATTAGAGCAGACATAATGACGGAGAGAAATAGCTCTATGCTTTTATCACTTCATGTAATTACACAGTTTCCTAGTGCATGTTTCTCTCCCTAACTGTCTGTAAAGCTGACAGTGACATGCTTTGTAACTAGATTCTTATAGCAGGAATTATTCCTCTGAATAATATTTTCAAGAAACAAATATACCACGGAATTACTGAATTTTGTGTG
Organism: Ceyx cyanopectus; assembly: GCA_013401355.1. Classification (NCBI taxonomy): domain Eukaryota; kingdom Metazoa; phylum Chordata; class Aves; order Coraciiformes; family Alcedinidae; genus Ceyx; species Ceyx cyanopectus. The sequence goes on along the minus strand of VYZU01022437.1, from coordinate 57,317 downwards.
TATTCAGAAGATTGGACAGTGACCATTGCCAAGCACTCTCTTGAGTGGTTCCAAAGGATAAACTAAGATGAGAAAAGCAATCTAATTGTAGTAAATATGAACAGTGTAATTTAGTGAGCACAGAAGCAAGAAATAGCTCAAACCTAAGTCTGTTGTTAGTCATTTCTTCCAGTTTCTTGTGCAGTCCAGGATTGCTAAATAATAATTCACCTAAACACTGAAGTGACTGAAAATTTATTTTTCAAAGCTTGGTTCTTCAATGAACTGTGCATATTACAGAATCACAACAGGGAGAAGAAATGTCTTGTGTTCCAATACAATATTTTTATGCTTGGATCCATGCAAAAGGCTTAGTGTCAACTGCTTTTCAGTAGAAGATCAGATGTGGTTGGGCCCCTGAAGGCAATTTTAATCTAAATGTAAAATACTGATTGCTTTGTTTAACTTCAAATTTATGACCAAGTGTTAGGTTGGTGTGCTTGTCCCTAGATGGTATGAATTGATTTTGAAGGCTTTTTTTTTCTTCTATGAAGATTTGAAGGCATAGAATGTCAAACTGCACTGCCATTGATATCCCTCTCTCTTCTTTCTTAAGAACTATCAAATGGGATGTTTGTTTTGAGGTGTAGAGAAAACTGAGCTGTTTTATGTCCTGGTGTTACCTTTTTGTTGAGTTTTGATGTTCTAAATTAGACACTAAAGATCACAGTCACACCTGTCAGCTTCCTACATGATGAAATGAGTAATAGCAACTCGACTTTCATGTGTCAGAAAACATCCTGTATTTATGTTTCATCAGTTTGTTAGAATCCTATTTGCCCTTCACAAGTCCCTACACATAATTACTACTGGTCTTCATATTGCTTTGACTAGTGCCTTACCTAGGATGAATTTCTTCAGGTTCTCAGAGTGTCTGAATGTGACACTGTTCCTTATGCTGCTCTGCAAGCCAGATTTTTTGTTGAAATCAGCAGATAAAATACCTGAGCCTTTGGGGGAACACTGCGAGAGTAAATACCTTGAATCCTTCATCCTTCTCTGTGTCTCATATTTGCTCTCTTTTCCTATTAAATAATCTCTCTCTTTGCCACCTTCTCACGGTATTGAAAGAACATTTTTCCTATTATCTCTGCTATTCCTTGCTAGTAATAATTCCCTTTTTACCTTTGTTTTTCTGATTTCTACCTGTCTAGTTGCATAATAGCTTTCCATTCCTCCTCTATGTTGTGATCTTTTTAGAATTTCAAGTTCTTTAAAGAATTATACCAAGTCTTTTTCCTCTGTGGTAGACTCTTTTGCCTTTGTAGTTTAAAGAAGTGGTTTAATAACTGCCAGATCTCCCAAAATTCTTTCTCCTTTAGAGTTTCTTCTCATGTTCAGTTCCCTGAATCTGTTGAACTTCACTGTTCTCCTTGCACTGCTCTTTGCAATACAGAAGTCAGATNTCAGCAGATAAAATACCTGAGCCTTTGGGGGAACACTGCGAGAGTAAATACCTTGAATCCTTCATCCTTCTCTGTGTCTCATATTTGCTCTCTTTTCCTATTAAATAATCTCTCTCTTTGCCACCTTCTCACGGTATTGAAAGAACATTTTTCCTATTATCTCTGCTATTCCTTGCTAGTAATAATTCCCTTTTTACCTTTGTTTTTCTGATTTCTACCTGTCTAGTTGCATAATAGCTTTCCATTCCTCCTCTATGTTGTGATCTTTTTAGAATTTCAAGTTCTTTAAAGAATTATACCAAGTCTTTTTCCTCTGTGGTAGACTCTTTTGCCTTTGTAGTTTAAAGAAGTGGTTTAATAACTGCCAGATCTCCCAAAATTCTTTCTCCTTTAGAGTTTCTTCTCATGTTCAGTTCCCTGAATCTGTTGAACTTCACTGTTCTCCTTGCACTGCTCTTTGCAATACAGAAGTCAGATAATGTATTGAATTAAAAAAAAAAATAAAAATAATTATTTCTACTTTCAAATTTGTACTAAGCTTTTCCTTATGAGTTTGAATCAAATTCATGGCACCAGTTCCCTGAGTAACTTCCTCTGCTGTCTGGACATGTGAAGCTGTGCCTGAAACATAGGAAATGCCTTTTAGGCAGCCTGCACTTTCCAGTTTTTTTTTCATTATACAGTTTGGTAATAAAATCTGGCTTGGCAATTTTGTCCTTTGAATTCATTTATTAACTATAATTGAGCTTGATTTTCCTCTTTCTCTACTTACTGGTAACTTGCTCTATATAAGACCCTTTCAATGATATTGTTCTTTAACTTTTTGGAGAAAGAGGAAAATGCTCAGGGCTAGATTTAGAAAGAATGTGTCATTCTTCACTTGATGTTCCTACAATTACGCAGACAAGACAGCCTCAAAGCAAAAAAGAGTCAATATTATTGCCATCCCTATTTCATGAAGGGGAATTGAAACACAGTGATTGTCCAAAGGTCATTCTTGATGTCTGTGGAGGATTTAAGAATTGCTTTAAATCTCCTTAATTGCAGTTCAGTGTCTAAGTGACAGGTAGCTTTTTCTCATATTCATCTAGCTCTGGTACACTTTTTAAACAGTTATTCACATTCTTTGTCATCCAATTTTGATATAATTTAATTAATTGCTTCACCTTTAGGGTTTTTAAATCCTTGCTGAAGAATAATTTGACTTCTTTAGAGTTTTTTTGGAAAGACAGGTTATGGATAGAAAAGTAAAATGTAGGAGTGAGGTTTAAGTGAATCAGAAATGGTGTTTCTGCTTCAGATGTTTATATAACTGATTTTCCTGTCCACAAACATTTTTAATGTATATGTTTGCATGTATGCATGAATGTATGGATTTCATTTTATATCAGTGCCTATGGCTTTCTATTCATCAGTTTAGATAATAAATGTTGTTTATCCAGTTACTGAGTAGTCTAGATATGAATAATGTATTCTGAGCCTTGCTTCTCACAGTTACCAGGGGCCACAGCTCTCAGGATCAGGGTTTCATCCCTGTAGGAAGGATGGAAGGAGAGAAATAGTCACAGATCCCTGTTACTCACACTCTTAAATCCTACAGAGCCCTCCATCAGCTGCATCCTTTGTTTGTACACTTATCCCTAGAAGGAGCTGCCCTGTGTTCATACACAATTAGCTTGGTTTTCATCTCTTTTTTTCATAATGATTTTGTTTCTTTTCAAGATTTTACACATAATCCTGCCCTGCTTTTTTCAAATGCCCCCTCCTGACTCCTGTGTTCTGAGTACCTTGTGTAAAGGGGAGCATGATTTACTTTTGAATGTTGGTGGATGTGATCAAATTATTGAACCTATTTTCTAAATCCCATTAAATTGGTCCTGTAGTGCCTCAGCTGGTATTTCCTGACATAAGTGCTAATATCTCTAATAAACGCATGAAGTGCTGCCCAGAAGAGCAAAACCAACATTTTATTCCCAAGCAGCACTGCATTTTTCTCATCCGAGTACCAAAATATAAATAATTTAAAAAGTAATTTCCCTTACCTTTATTCAGTATTAAATGGCAGTAGAGATGGGAAAGAAGGTGGCCAGAAAAGAAAGGGGGGATAGGTGTTCGTAAAAGCTGGAGACTGATAGCAGTGGCTGATGCAAAGAAATCAGAGACCTGTCAGTGTTCCTGGTGCTTAAAATGCTCTGGTTTTGTTTTTCTGTGGTAGAATTTCTGCTGAATATTGGCTGACAAATGTGCCATTGGCTTGTGTAGCTGCTATTTATTATTTGTCATGCAGCTTGGAAATTGCAGCTATAGGCTAAGACCTTTTATGCCTGCCAACATACCAACTCAAAGCAGAAGGATGTTTGCTTCCACAGAGGTTAAAATAACACAAGAATAAAATGAACACCATACAGATGCAGACAGAGATGCTCCTGTAACTCCTGGTCATCAGGCCATTCAGCTGAAGGCAGCTACGTAGAACAACCAGTTAAACATGGTACCTTAAATCTGAAATCATTCAGGGACCAGGGAAAAATAAGAAACTTTCTCCTGTTCTTTTTTTCTTGCCTGCCCATAGCAAGGTTTCTTCCACACTGGTTCCGTTGTACCTGGTGAGTACAAGAATCCTTACTCCAGCCTTTTTTTGTCACTATTCTGGCATGTGAAGTTCAGCTGAAGTCTAGAAGGAGAAAAAAAGATCAGTAGATTTGTGACTTTTGTGCTGTGGTAGTTTATATCAGGAAAACTGAAACTTTGCAGGCATGGTATTTATTCAATTGTCTTCCATAATTCCCAGGGTTGAATACAGTAAAACATGTAACTTTAGCAATTAAATTAATGAATAGCGTTGCTGTTGTTTTAGTACTTTAATATAAAATGAAGAGGGGGCAATGACTGTGGAATGATTCATTTGAAGCACACCCACGAATGAGCATTCTTTGTACTTGCTTTTGTGTGTGTAATTTTGCACTTCAACAGAGAAATAAAAACTGTAATTGGTTCACAACAGAAAATACAAAGGTTCCGTGGCCTCCTCACTGCATGGAAGAGCTGTGCTATGAAATTTGCTTCTGCTTCTTTATGTACTTTATAAGATAGATGATCAAAGGCTCAAAGTTCTCAATGACATTTAAATGATGGATATAGCAAGAGTGCAGTAAGGTCCAGAAAGCCTGCTGAGACTTCTGCAGTTAGGGAGCTGCAGTGCTTAAAGAAATGAGGCTTTGTCTGCAATGGGGTGGTTGAAGGTCAGGAAATTTTCTAATATGGTAGAATAAGACACCTGAATCCTGCACATGGTGTGGGCTCTGACTAGAGCTTGCTAAATAGTGGGAACCACCAGCTATGGGGTTTCTCTCAACCCCAGCCCCTCAGAGCTGTATGTTGAGTGCTTCTCTATTCTAAAATCCAAAGTCTGGACTCGATTTCTGCAAATAACAGATCACCTCTTGTGAAATATGTATCATTAAACCCTTCACTGAGTATGTGGGAGGGCAGGATGCCAACTTCTGCTCCTTTGACTGCTGTGGAAGTGGATGGACCAACACCCAGAGCTAGTTGTACAAGACAGTCTTCCTAGTGCCCCTTTGTGTGTCAGCTGTAGGGCCACATTCTTGTTGGCTTGATCCTGCCTAACCCTGGTGCCCTTGTCTGCAGCAGGGGGTATCTGTGGGATGCCTGGAGGGCATCCTGGGGCTTTTGCAGCCTGCTGGCTGAACGGCTGCAGTGGAGCTGGATGGATCCCCTTCTGCTGCCAAAGGCAATGAATCTCCAGCCTCACTCTTGCAGAGAAAGTGCTTTTCCTCCTACACTACTAAGCAGTGTGGGCACCAGCACCAGTCTCTGCTGTCACCCCTGAATAGTGTTGCAGTGGTCGTATTTGTTTTGAAATGTGAAATGCAGCAGTGTATCTTGTGTCTTGTTTCAGCACTCCCACGGGATTTTTACATATTTCCTACCTTGTCCCTGGATCCCAGGTCTGGGACAGAGGGAGGAACAACCTTCCTAATCTTTGCAAGTGTTAGTTTAACATTTACAAATCTTCTCAGTGCAACAAATTGGAACTGAATTAGTTTGGAGGGAACAGATTTATCTGGTAAATACTTGGCCGCTTAATGTGTGCACTTCACATCCTGCTGCAGATTAACTGCCACCAGTTCCCAGATCAGCTCAGATGTATGTTCAGCAATCTTTGCTGTGACTCCAGCATAGATATAGTGCACTTTCCAGCAGGAAAACATAGTGCTCTCCTCTTAAGCAGGGCTGTGGTGAGGAAAGAAACATTTTTAGGTGTGTTGGTACATTAGGAAAGAGCAGTTGGCTGCATGCTAGCATAATATTGTAGAATATCAAGGAATCTCAGTTCCTAGTAATATTTCTTTGCTTCAAACTCTGATACCAAGGTGTACTCCAAGGTCAGATCATATATGGGTAAATGGGAGAGAGTGGAACAAATGGTCTGTACAGCTGCACTCCAAACCTGTTGGCTATAGGGTGTAAAACTTGGACCCATTTTCCACAGACTGCTTGTCTATTTCTGCTTAGAAATTGAGAAGGATAAGAATGTCACGTGAAAAGGATAAGAATGTCATATATATATGATGTTCTCTGCATATAAGGTTCTCTTTGACTTTTTAAATTTTGATTTTACTCTCTGATTGCCTTTGGAGTATCTGCAGGGGTTTCTTGTATTTGCAGGAAATTTACATTTTAAATTGCATGTGATGTGCTCTCTTTCCACTACTCTAATTTCTAAATGTCAGTTTGATTATTAGCATTTTTGACAGAAGTCAAAGTTCTTTGCTCCTTTCTAGCCACATAGCTTCTATTCCCCCTCAGATCTATTTACTTTCCAATACACTTTAGTTTCTCTGTCTATAGGCAGATATTTAATTTTCAGTTGTTCCCTTCACCTGCAGATTAGCTTTAATTGTCTAATTATTTCTACTTTTTAATCTTTATACTTCAAGGGGAATGGGAAGACACATGCTATCTGAATTTTTCACATTCTGAAGGTTATTTTAATTGGCACAGCTCTTCAGTGAACTAGCCAATTCCATTCCAGCTCTTTCTGCTCTTCAAGGTGAGCTAGAGGGGATGGAGACCATCCCCTGTCACCAAGCTAGGGTCTGCTGCAGCCTGGCACTCCTACTGGGAGCCCTACACAGCACCAGCCTCCAGCCCAACTCTTTCATCTTCTTCAGCTTCTCTAATTCGAGTTTCTGTGTAATGTTTATTCCTGGCCACCATTGCTCACAGGCACTTTGATCCTTAGAAAACCTCTTGAGAAAAAACAATACATAGAACTCCATCACAACCACTATCTCTGTTTCTTAATGACACTGAACAGCTTTTCTAAAATTAAACAAGTGTCTTACACAATTTAGTTCTAGGCAAGGCTTCAAAAGATAGACTTACTGTCAGACACTCTTGGCTTGTAGCCACCTACCTCGTTGATGTTGCCTTCTTGATGTTCTTTGTCTACTTGCTTATAATTTAATTTACATGAAACACACATCATGACACGGAATTTTATGACAAACAGCTCCTGGAGGAATTTGAGTGTTTTCTCCCTTAATACAAATTCAGAGGTGGAGGCAGTATCGAGGTTGGTATCTACTCTGTTGGGTGTGAATCTCTGTGACTGCTAATTGTGTCCTGATGAAATACTTGAGATTGCACCTTTGGGAATAGATCCTATTTTGAGCACTTTAAAGACTTTCCAATTTGAGCTTCTAACTAGAATCCCATATGATGCTCTAAATTATTTCCTCTATTAAAAACCCACAACTTGCTAATATTATTAATACTGATGATGTTGCCCTTCCTCAGAGTGGCTGCTTGGCAGTGCTGATGGTGATGTCCCAGATGCAGCTGCCTAGCAACTTCACTTGTCAAGTTTTAAACTGGAGCTCTTGGCTAGCACCAATTCTCAGCCGGGTTTTCTTTATTCTATCACCAGACCATGCATTAAAAGCTGTCTCATCCCTTTTGCCTTCAGGAATACTGGCAAAGGTGGGTGTCACGAGTCAGGTCTGACTTTCATTATTAGGTCATCTTAATGTGTATTTTTGCCCTCTTCCTTTCACTAACAAACACACAGAAAAAAGAAATAATAAACACAAAGGAGTTCTCTTACTCTATTAATATGCATAACAGGAGCTATTTCCTGAGGCATGTCTTTCTTTTAATAGAGTAATTTGGAGTATTTTTAAAAACATATGCAATTAACATTGATTTTTTTTTTCCATCATGAAACTACTTCAGGTTCATAAATGAGGGCCTGAAATGTACTTTTCTTGTATTCTGTGAGAGTGTGTACTCCAGCAGACACACTTCACTTTCTCTCAGGTGGAAAATGCTTTCTCTGTCATCTCTTGGTAAACTCACATGAATGTCTCCTCTCTCTCTCTATCACAGTGGTGATAAATATACTTTACAAACCAGTGAGATCCATTCCTACAAATCCTCTTTTTCACTGCTGCTTTTAGGAGGCATCTATGCCCTGCTGTGCTACACCTTAGACTGATGCAAATTTTCAAATTGCTTAGGATTGGCTTTGGTATCTGCAATTACATTGGAGTTGTCCCCAGATTCTCAGGTTAACAATGAATTGTGCCAGGAGCTTAGATCTCAGAATGCTCCCTTTCCTGGCTGCTTTCCAGAACACAACAGCAGATCACCAGAGCACATACCCTGGTCGCTGGTGCTGGGCCTATACAATTTGCATTCAAGGCACCCATGTTCCCTCCCAGAGCCTCTCTCAGGGGTTGCTCCCAGCAGAGCTGCTGGGTCTCGTCTCCTCCTTCCTGTACAGCTGGAAAGCAGCAGGGACAGGCACCCACACCAAAGAGCTGGGGAGACCTACAACCCCTGTTTCGGGTGTTGTGCAAGTACCTCTACTTGCCAAATCATTCTCCAGAGGTGACCCCAAATAAGAAACAGCTCAGGTGCCACACTGGCCAGATGTGCAAAGAGCATTCGTAGTGGTATGCTATTTACTGGGTGAGAAACTGAGGCACAGAAAGCTTATGTGCCTCAAACCCAAAGAAAGTTTATTGCAAAATGAACAACATGAAGATTTTTGTCCCATCAGTTTCTATGATTAATTTAATTCCTAACAATGTTCTTTTTTTTTTCCAGTCATAAAATTATCTTAATAAATCATATGCTGAATTTACCTTTCATGTATTTATTTATTGTTGAGCACATGTAGAGGCATTAAACAGTAGACAGCACTGCAGACTCTTAATTGCCTTAGCAGCTGAGCTGACAGTAATTGCAGGAGTTTCCAGAACTGACTCTTGTTTTAAGATCTTCCTCCTTAAACTTCTCTCTGCAGTTGCAGAGTATTTTTTTTTCCATTTTTCATTCCTGTGACATCTCACCGAAGGCAGAAGGTGATGTTGCAATTAATGCCTCTGTGAGATTTATCTGGCAACTGAGAGACTGATGGTCCTACCACTCTTTTCCTAGGTAGAACAGGCTTCCAACACTGCAGCAGAAAAAGTCTCATGCATACCTGAGAGTAGGTGAGAGGTCTGCTCTCCTGTTTGTACCAGAAATGGATACACCAGCTTCTGAGAGAAGGGGCAGGAGCAAAAAGAACATACCTTTGAAATTTACTGCCCAGATGCAAAAACAATGGAAGAAACTTGGAATGCAAAATTAATTTTCTTGTAACAGCTATAGAAGAAAAATACAGCTGCACATAAATGCTGTTGTTCTCTAAGTGCAACATTCTTTGTCATCTCCACGTTTTCAGCTCTCAAAACCTCAGAGGAATTGCTGTGAATGATGTACTCAGGAATTTTAGGAGCTATGCTCTTCCTTGCACTTGTTTCTCTCCCTTATTTATGTGAGGTTAGACACATTATTTCAACCCCAAGAGAAATAGGCCAGCTCATTTCAGCATTTCAAAACTAGATGAAAAGGAGGCTAGATTGGATACTATTTTAAGGCTCACCCATTAAAGATTCTCCTGAGATAACAAACCTGTCATTGTTTTCAGGGTGGGATGCAGAATATTATTTTTGTACCAAAAACTTTCAAAAGAAAACCAGAACCGTCTTCTTAATATGAAACCAAAATTTTTGTCAACTAGAATCTACAGAGGCAGCTCATTTGCTCCAAATGCAGTATAATCCTAAGCAATGGCTTTCCCAGGGTTCTGGCACAGCCAGAGCACACTAGCCCGAGGCAATGCAGTCAAGGAGGTGAATCAGTGGCCACTGCTGCCTTGGCTTGGGTGAAGCCTGGAAAATGTGGGGAGCTCCTCAGTCCCATCACTCGGTGAATAAGGGAAGGAAAAGCTCAGACATGCCCAAAGACTCCAGGTGGAGAATGAAAAGTGCTGCCTCAAGTCAGATGCATTTATGTCTGTTTTTCCAGGGGGAGCAGGAAGTTACTTCATCTTAAAAAAAAAAAACAGATCAAAATGAATGAAACCAACTTCAGGTTTTTAGCTGAGATCAATCTATCAAAACGTGAACAGATTTTTCCCATTTGCTTCAACACAGACATCCCAATTCTGCCTCTGGTGAGGAGTCCCTCTGACCCCTCTGCAGCCTGCGCTGCGGAGATAAAGGCACCTGTGGCGAGGAGTTTGCATTTTAGTGTTTTGAATTGCAGCAGAGTTTCCCTTGTGTGGATATGAGTTCTTCAGGCACCTGGGCTCCTGAGACCTTTCTCAAGCTCTTTCCTGTAGAAGTAGGCCTGAAGACTTGGCAGTGCACCATAGCACAGAAAGGATGGTTAGTAAATGTTGTTTAAAAATATGAACATCAGTATTTTTTATTTATTTATTTATTTATTTTGTAGATTATTAATAATCTTCTAAGCCTTGTTCATTTGGGAAATCTGCCAAAAGGAATGGCCCATTTCCTGCATTGGAATTACTGCCATTGAATTTGTTTGAAGGGAGAAGGAAGGGGGTGGATTTTTCCAGACATGTGAGAAATGGGACTGACCTGGAGCAGACACTCCCTGAAAAGTTACGTTTTCAGGAGTTTTTTTAAAAAGAATTAGGCTTTAGAACATGCAATTCTTCTGAAGACTGAACTTGCAAATCATATGGTGTCACCTTGGAGTGATATTTTATACTTTGACATTCACTGCAACTCTATCTTTCCCAGTGACTGTATAAATTGCTTTTGCAAGCAGAAATTTATTGCATATATATGATGTAGCTCTCTTGAATTTGCCCCTCCATCGCTCCCCCAACTCCTCCCCAAAACAGATGTTGCTGTAAGGAGATATGTCATTTGTTCCTGAACTTTTCATAATGATTGTGGTGGCATTTCTAATATTTCTTAGAGGCAAGTGCAGCAGCTGCCATTATAATTGTTTCACTAAGTCAATGAAATACATTTTAACACAGAAAAAAAAATAAATCCATCTGTGTTTCATCAATGTTGCTTCCAGAGCTGGACAGAGCTTCTGGTGAGTCATGATATTCCCCATCCCAGGATCCTACAAAACTCAGTGCTATGTGCTTTTTTTTTTTGTTATGAATGTTGAACAAACAGTTCACAGATCTGAACAATTTTGCTAGACTAACTGGTCAGGAGACATTTTCACTATAATTCTTTGTCCTCTTTTAAATTCTCCTCCTCGACTTGTGCTTATGCAGACACATCATACTTAATTCAGATGAATTTCCTATGAGGCATATTTGGGCTTCCCTTCTGGTATAGCTGTCTTAAGGTGAGATGTTATTCTGCTGTATCTGTTGGTTTTGTGTTTGTTTTTCTCTTTTATCCCCCTATTTTTTTCAGATTCTTCTTGACCTGATTCGTAGAAAGGGATTCAGATAAATTTCCCAGCTACTTTGTATTGTCTCTGGGCTTTATAGTCTTATTTTCTACTGAAATAGTGAAACGAAATTAAAAAGTCTTATGCATACTTCCTACTATAGACAAAGATCAAATAAGTCATGAGACAGTCCATATTTTCTTTGACCTTGGTCCCACCCTTGCTTCACCCTTCACAACTTATGCTAATGCTATACTCCAAGCCAATACTGAATGTCTTTCATTAATCACAACCCCAGTTTATATAGTTTATTTTTAATATCACAGCACAGCTTCTCAGTGATTTTCCTTATGAAAGATTGAAGTTGTTCATATCAATCACTCTGTACTTTCACACAATTAGCTACTATGAGAATATTGTTAGTTATTTATTTTAAAGAACAAAATAACAACTCTATCTCTGCAGAACATTCACAGATATTCAGAGCTTGTGATTCTGCCATGACCTGCTGAATTGGTCATGGTTCATTAGGTCAGGGTTTGAGGAACTGCAGATGTTTGGACATGAAGTTTTATTTTGATCCTTTATAGTGATTTAGTCCAGCTATGAAACCACGATCTGGATTCATATCCAAACTCTGCAAATGTTACAGTCCCATCAGCACTGAAATTATTAAATGATACATATCTGGAATATCTGGGATTGCTGCCTTCTGCACTGTCAGTTGCAACTGCCACTGAAGCATTAATGCCATGATATCTTTTCTGTTAGTCATTTAGAAAATACCCACAGCTGTAAGCAACATTCCTGGGGTCAACCAGAAAACAAATCATGGTGCAGTATTTAATAGCAATGGGTTCTCTTCTAAATACTAATTAACACAAAAGCATTGATGAAATTGCTGTCTGTTGCTAAGCCAAACCACAGTAGTTGTGAGGTTTAAACTCTGATTCCAGTAAGTATAGCATCAATCTGTGGGAAATGCAGAAGCTGCAACTAAAACAGTTTCACTTTTTAGAAAGGGCCTTTAAAGACAGGATTTTGATATGTTTGAGAACAAAAAAATCACAATGAGCAATGATTTCCAGTTTTGTCTTAGCATACTTGTGAACCATTCAATCTGTACAGTCATCTAGGCTTTTCCAAATTCAATCAGATAATAAAATGTCTGGAGTCCAAAAAAACCATTGCTTATTACATTGTCTCAGGGGGAAGGAGTGTCTGGTAGAGATTCTTACTTCATTTGGTTGCTGTTGACTCATCCATCTGATGTTATTTGAATTTACACAGGAATTGAATCTGGTACTGAAACAATAAAATGTTTGTTAAAAAAAAAAAAAGGAGAAAGTATTTGGAAAATGTTTTTTAAGACAATGAGACAAATATCTGTAAAATGAAATTGTTGCAGGAAATGTAGGCTTTTTAGAAAAGAACATAAGTGAAAAGATACTGAATTGAATCTTGAATCTTCTAAGTTTAAAAATCTAAACAATAACCCTGAGAATTTATGACTGCATCATTTTGCATATCTCAAACAGCATTTCCCTGTCCTGCAAACAGAGACTTTTTTCTGGTATTGATTTGTCTTTTCCATTTCTTAGTGACTCAGATTCCTTGTTTATATCTACATCTCTCTAGCTGTCTGAGGACATGAAGNTTGCTTTTGCAAGCAGAAATTTATTGCATATATATGATGTAGCTCTCTTGAATTTGCCCCTCCATCGCTCCCCCAACTCCTCCCCAAAACAGATGTTGCTGTAAGGAGATATGTCATTTGTTCCTGAACTTTTCATAATGATTGTGGTGGCATTTCTAATATTTCTTAGAGGCAAGTGCAGCAGCTGCCATTATAATTGTTTCACTAAGTCAATGAAATACATTTTAACACAGAAAAAAAAATAAATCCATCTGTGTTTCATCAATGTTGCTTCCAGAGCTGGACAGAGCTTCTGGTGAGTCATGATATTCCCCATCCCAGGATCCTACAAAACTCAGTGCTATGTGCTTTTTTTTTTTGTTATGAATGTTGAACAAACAGTTCACAGATCTGAACAATTTTGCTAGACTAACTGGTCAGGAGACATTTTCACTATAATTCTTTGTCCTCTTTTAAATTCTCCTCCTCGACTTGTGCTTATGCAGACACATCATACTTAATTCAGATGAATTTCCTATGAGGCATATTTGGGCTTCCCTTCTGGTATAGCTGTCTTAAGGTGAGATGTTATTCTGCTGTATCTGTTGGTTTTGTGTTTGTTTTTCTCTTTTATCCCCCTATTTTTTTCAGATTCTTCTTGACCTGATTCGTAGAAAGGGATTCAGATAAATTTCCCAGCTACTTTGTATTGTCTCTGGGCTTTATAGTCTTATTTTCTACTGAAATAGTGAAACGAAATTAAAAAGTCTTATGCATACTTCCTACTATAGACAAAGATCAAATAAGTCATGAGACAGTCCATATTTTCTTTGACCTTGGTCCCACCCTTGCTTCACCCTTCACAACTTATGCTAATGCTATACTCCAAGCCAATACTGAATGTCTTTCATTAATCACAACCCCAGTTTATATAGTTTATTTTTAATATCACAGCACAGCTTCTCAGTGATTTTCCTTATGAAAGATTGAAGTTGTTCATATCAATCACTCTGTACTTTCACACAATTAGCTACTATGAGAATATTGTTAGTTATTTATTTTAAAGAACAAAATAACAACTCTATCTCTGCAGAACATTCACAGATATTCAGAGCTTGTGATTCTGCCATGACCTGCTGAATTGGTCATGGTTCATTAGGTCAGGGTTTGAGGAACTGCAGATGTTTGGACATGAAGTTTTATTTTGATCCTTTATAGTGATTTAGTCCAGCTATGAAACCACGATCTGGATTCATATCCAAACTCTGCAAATGTTACAGTCCCATCAGCACTGAAATTATTAAATGATACATATCTGGAATATCTGGGATTGCTGCCTTCTGCACTGTCAGTTGCAACTGCCACTGAAGCATTAATGCCATGATATCTTTTCTGTTAGTCATTTAGAAAATACCCACAGCTGTAAGCAACATTCCTGGGGTCAACCAGAAAACAAATCATGGTGCAGTATTTAATAGCAATGGGTTCTCTTCTAAATACTAATTAACACAAAAGCATTGATGAAATTGCTGTCTGTTGCTAAGCCAAACCACAGTAGTTGTGAGGTTTAAACTCTGATTCCAGTAAGTATAGCATCAATCTGTGGGAAATGCAGAAGCTGCAACTAAAACAGTTTCACTTTTTAGAAAGGGCCTTTAAAGACAGGATTTTGATATGTTTGAGAACAAAAAAATCACAATGAGCAATGATTTCCAGTTTTGTCTTAGCATACTTGTGAACCATTCAATCTGTACAGTCATCTAGGCTTTTCCAAATTCAATCAGATAATAAAATGTCTGGAGTCCAAAAAAACCATTGCTTATTACATTGTCTCAGGGGGAAGGAGTGTCTGGTAGAGATTCTTACTTCATTTGGTTGCTGTTGACTCATCCATCTGATGTTATTTGAATTTACACAGGAATTGAATCTGGTACTGAAACAATAAAATGTTTGTTAAAAAAAAAAAAAGGAGAAAGTATTTGGAAAATGTTTTTTAAGACAATGAGACAAATATCTGTAAAATGAAATTGTTGCAGGAAATGTAGGCTTTTTAGAAAAGAACATAAGTGAAAAGATACTGAATTGAATCTTGAATCTTCTAAGTTTAAAAATCTAAACAATAACCCTGAGAATTTATGACTGCATCATTTTGCATATCTCAAACAGCATTTCCCTGTCCTGCAAACAGAGACTTTTTTCTGGTATTGATTTGTCTTTTCCATTTCTTAGTGACTCAGATTCCTTGTTTATATCTACATCTCTCTAGCTGTCTGAGGACATGAAGTTTCAATCTTGAAAGTGCAGATATGTTCTCTTACAAATATCACAGTGGAATTTAGAAAGTGATGTTTACCCACCTCAGCTAAGCAAAAGTGCTCAGAACTGGTTATCTCTGTTCAGTGAAGTCAGTGGTAAAAAAAAAATCCCACAAAATACTTTCTGTAAGATCTTTGTGTGCTAGTTATACATGTCCATATATAATTTTAATAAACTCAGACATATAATTTATCCAGTGGGCAGCTAATCCATGGTAAGTGCAGCAGGCACCAGGAAAGGAAACTGCAAAATATTGTCCATGTTAACCAAGTAGTGATGTTATCTTGCCTTTTCAATTTCAATTATCCTGATTTAGTTTTGGCAATTCAACTAATGAAAGAAAATTGCCCCTTTTAAAACTTCCTGTTTATTCTACTAACCTCTGATTATATTAAAAAGAAACTACTTATATTACTGCAACATTTGAATTTCAGCATTAAGTATATTAGTGTGTTTCTTTGTTTCTATCAAAGTTGTGCTGTAGTGAAATCCAAGCTACTATTTCTTATGTAATCTTTGTACTCTGAGGAATGAAAATCCTATAGCAACTTAATACCAAAAAAAAAAAAAAAAAAAAGACTTTTGTTGCCTGTATCTACAGAATAAAATGCAGAATGGTGTTCGTTAGGCCACCTCTTCCATGCTGAGCCTGGACAGAACGGTGGGAAGCTGACTGTCCCTATCCCCCAAATGCCAAGTTTTGCCCATCTTTTTCTGTGGGCTTCCATACTGTGAGACTTGATAGAATTGTTCCTCATTATTCAGGTAACTGTGTAGATAATTGTTCAGATTATTCAGATAAACTGCGGGGGAAAAAAAGACAATTTGGACTGCTTTCATTGCTTTTTTGGAGAGGTCTTAGAGGAGTACTCAGAGAAAAATGGGTCAAATCTCGGAAGACAAGGTAGATACTGACTCAGCTCAGTGGGAAGGAAACACTAATAATAATAATAGGACCCAAAGAATCTATCCAAAAGAGAACATCCTCCAGTACACCATTCAAGTCAGTATTAGAAATGAAAACTTCTTATTCTGATCCAAACTAATTAAATAATCTTTCACCCAGGTTAAATATTAAATTGGCTTCTAGCAATGAAGTCAGTAATGCACAGCTGCAGCTCTAATTTAGAGATATAAACAAATCCATACATCCAAAGTATTTTGGTAGATTGGCAGTTTAAAGAAGTGAAAAGAAAAGAAATTAATACTTAAAAATTAATTTCTGTACTATCTTAAAGAAAATATTAATCAGTGTTAGGTGTCTCAAATATTTAATTGGATGAAAATCAATATGGATTGAATGAGTGTGTGGGGTCTGTGTATAGGGTGATGTATGTAGGCAGGCAGAGGAATGGGGTTTCTGCACTAATGACTGGCAGAAATTAAAAATAAACATTATAGAAACCACATGGTGCACAATTTTGCATTTAAATAATTAGCTTTGAGACTGGTGCTCTGCAGAAGCAACTGTTTCCTCCAGCTTTCCATGATCTGATTGTCTGTGGTCATAAATCACCCTTCTCACCATCACCTTTTTTCCAGATTACAACTGGTTACAAAGAGATCAATCTTTTGCTGGAAATACTTTCATTTAAATGATTCATAGGATCATGTTTTTATGGGGAAAAGTTTACATGAATTTGTAAAATCTATTTTGATTCATTGACTTTCATTTGGATTCAGAATGAAATGTTGGAATGAGTTGTGGAGGAGATGTTCCATTTTCTGGCCAGCCTTAGGGTAGCCATCAATTATTCACAATAACACTTTATAAGTTCTGGTAATTTTTTCTTACAACAACACTGTAAATTTGATGGAGGTATCTGTAGCAAATAGAAGGGGAAAACAGCCATGTGATGACAAAAAAAGGAGCTGCAAACAACAGCCATGGACTCAGTTGACACATGACATGACTTCAGCTAAGAAATGACAGTTAATGAGAGATTTCTTATTAAAATAATGTCTTGACCACTCCAAGTGGGTAGCTGAGTTGTTCTCT
>VYZU01022437.1:3843-40132 GCA_013401355.1 Ceyx cyanopectus | reverse complement strand
AAAAAAAAAAAAAAAAAAAAGACTTTTGTTGCCTGTATCTACAGAATAAAATGCAGAATGGTGTTCGTTAGGCCACCTCTTCCATGCTGAGCCTGGACAGAACGGTGGGAAGCTGACTGTCCCTATCCCCCAAATGCCAAGTTTTGCCCATCTTTTTCTGTGGGCTTCCATACTGTGAGACTTGATAGAATTGTTCCTCATTATTCAGGTAAATGTGTAGATAATTGTTCAGATTATTCAGATAAACTGCGGGGGAAAAAAAGACAATTTGGACTGCTTTCATTGCTTTTTTGGAGAGGTCTTAGAGGAGTACTCAGAGAAAAATGGGTCAAATCTCGGAAGACAAGGTAGATACTGACTCAGCTCAGTGGGAAGGAAACACTAATAATAATAATAGGACCCAAAGAATCTATCCAAAAGAGAACATCCTCCAGTACACCATTCAAGTCAGTATTAGAAATGAAAACTTCTTATTCTGATCCAAACTAATTAAATAATCTTTCACCCAGGTTAAATATTAAATTGGCTTCTAGCAATGAAGTCAGTAATGCACAGCTGCAGCTCTAATTTAGAGATATAAACAAATCCATACATCCAAAGTATTTTGGTAGATTGGCAGTTTAAAGAAGTGAAAAGAAAAGAAATTAATACTTAAAAATTAATTTCTGTACTATCTTAAAGAAAATATTAATCAGTGTTAGGTGTCTCAAATATTTAATTGGATGAAAATCAATATGGATTGAATGAGTGTTTGGGGTCTGTGTATAGGGTGATGTATGTAGGCAGGCAGAGGAATGGGGTTTCTGCACTAATGACTGGCAGAAATTAAAAATAAACATTATAGAAACCACATGGTGCACAATTTTGCATTTAAATAATTAGCTTTGAGACTGGTGCTCTGCAGAAGCAACTGTTTCCTCCAGCTTTCCATGATCTGATTGTCTGTGGTCATAAATCACCCTTCTCACCATCACCTTTTTTCCAGATTACAACTGGTTACAAAGAGATCAATCTTTTGCTGGAAATACTTTCATTTAAATGATTCATAGGATCATGTTTTTATGGGGAAAAGTTTACATGAATTTGTAAAATCTATTTTGATTCATTGACTTTCATTTGGATTCAGAATGAAATGTTGGAATGAGTTGTGGAGGAGATGTTCCATTTTCTGGCCAGCCTTAGGGTAGCCATCAATTATTCACAATAACACTTTATAAGTTCTGGTAATTTTTTCTTACAACAACACTGTAAATTTGATGGAGGTATCTGTAGCAAATAGAAGGGGAAAACAGCCATGTGATGACAAAAAAAGGAGCTGCAAACAACAGCCATGGACTCAGTTGACACTTGACATGACTTCAGCTAAGAAATGACAGTTAATGAGAGATTTCTTATTAAAATAATGTCTTGACCACTCCAAGTGGGTAGCTGAGTTGTTCTCTTAAAAATTATGAAGAATTGACAGTCATCAGGGGGTTGGGAGGGGAAGGGATGCAATATGTGCAGGCACATATATATATATCTATATATATGTATATAACACACGTAGATTAGAACCAAGGGATTACAGGAGAGGACAGTCAAGAAGGGTGTTGTAGAGCACATAACACTGACCCAGCATCAAATGGTAGTCAAAAGGCCTTTAAATAATCTGTTGCTGAGTATTAATGAAGCAGGCAGGCTTATCAGGTCAGGGATCATGGATTTATTAAGGAAGAAGTGGGTTTCCTTATGCAAAATAGTGTGATAGTGATGGCATTTGGAAGGAATGAGCATTTTCTCAGCTGAGACACTGCTGTAGTATTTTAAGGTATGAAAGATGTTTTAAGCAGCTCTTATCCATGATGTAGTCACAGCCCCCAACTGAATTTCTAAACTAATTTGTTCAGCAGAGTTTCCTGTACTTATACAGCAAAATCTCTTCTTGCTTTTTTTTACATGGATCCTTGGAGTGTGCCTTTGCAAAATGGGGGCAAATATACAGAAAGACATGTAGCAATTGGAGAAAAATAAACATTAAAGTTTTCTCATAGCCTCAATATAACTTCCTTCTTTGTTCAGATAACATCACAGTTCTTGAAAGGAAATTGCCAGAATGAGAACCATAGGAGAGATTTAAAGACATTTAGGCACTTACTTCTACTGAGTTAGCCACCTGAATAGCCTAAAAAACTGACCCTCTCTTAAAAAAAAAGAGCTTCATTAAGCTCTAAATGCAATATGCAAATTGCCTCTGTAACCTCTTCCTTTTTACTGTCTGCTTTTGCATAATGTAACAACAGGGCTTTGAGATTCACCAAGTGCTGGGTTTCTGCTGGGCAATCCCTGTATGTACTCACATTGCAGAACAGTGATAAAGCTTTTTCTTTCCTCATGTGAGCCCAGATCATTTAAACAGCAGCTGTCTTTCTTCTGAGGAGAAAAAGCAGAGTAGTCATAATTTAGAATAAAAACCTACTAAGATTTTTTTCCTTCTACCCACTATGTGCAACTAGAATGTATCAAGTAAAAGATTCTCTTGGGAGAAAGGGTTAACATTTTGCTGCCAAATCAGTTTTAAAATTTAATGACATTTACAGAGAAGTTTATTTTAACATCAATATTTTGAAATAAGCTGTATGCAAATAAATGATCTTTTCACTGATATTCATTTTAAGGAATCTTTCTAGTCTTTCAAATCTAATTAATTGTGGTCAATAAAGGCTACCATGCAGAAATAAGAAGCCATTCCCTATCACTTTCCAAAGTCTCCTGAAGTCAGGGGGGAGCTGCCTTCCCCAGTAAGCTGTTTTAGATCTGAAGGGAGAACAGATTTGAGAAAAAGGATTACCTGCTTCTTTAAATGGGACCAATTGAAACCCTTCCCTGCCCCTCCCTTCTTTTTTAGGGGCCAGTTGAGCTAAAACCCAAGCAGTTTTGTCTCCCCTGAAGCAGGTTGTAGAGTGATGCATGAATTACTCCTGAAAGGTAATCAGTTTGTTTTGAAGATATGTTCACTACCTATTTGCAAGTATCCTTTTGGTGTATTCTGGTTCCCAGTGCCCCCAGCTTGCCTGAGCTCAGCTGACAGCTCTTATCTTCAGCACTGCTCTGAAACACTGTTCTGCTGAAATGAAATCAGGGTGTTTTCTAACAGTGGTGATTTCAGCTCAACTGTCTGTATAGGCTGGTACAAAAAGAATGACTTGGTGGAGTATTATTTACATCAGCTATCCTATAACTTGGAGAAATAGGATACAAATGTTCAAGGTCAGTGTCTTGTGGTTCCTTCCCACTGTACATTCTTATCATACAGCCAGGTGAACAGCAGGTGAATTGTACAGAACAGGCTCTACCCAAATAAAGCCATAATTGAAATGGACATTGATGTCGCTGAACAATTTATCTTCTTAAAAGGGTTTTGCTTTACAAAAGAAGCTAATTTAGTCTGGGAAATTAAATTGATAGCCATGTGGGAACATTTGTCTAATTCACTTACAGAGTTGTATCATTAACCATGATTGTTTGATCAATATTTACAAAACAGTGGAATTTACTCAGTTGACAGATGTCAGAGTTCCTCTCCTCATTACAGAAAGTAGATTCTTTGTGGGTAACCTGCAACAACAACTGCTTCCTTAGAGACTCAAAATGCTAATATGGTATTAATAATGGATTTAAAAATACATGCTACAGTCTTCTACAATCTTTTAGTGGGCAGCTAAGCCCAGGAAAAACTCTTTTAAAATCCATAATATTAACATGTACNACTTTCAATGGTTAAGGGGGCCGGCTCGCTGGCGTGGAGCCGCGCCGTGGAATGCGAGTGCTCAGTGGGCCACTTTTGGTAAGCAGAACTGGCGCTGCGGGATGAACCGAACGCCGAGTTAAGGCGCCCGATGCCGACGCTCATCAGAGCCCAGAAAAGGTGTGGTTGCTTTCGAGCAGAACGTGGTCTCAATCCATCGACCTCTGGATTATCAGCCCAGCACGCTTCCGCTGCTCCAACTCCCACACCTGTTTTTGAGCAGAGTGTGGTTTCGATCCATCGACCTCTGGATTATCAGCCCAGCACGCTTCCGCTGCTCCAAACAACCACAACGAGGCAGAGAAGTTTTGTAGTGGCTTTACAGCATTAGTTAAAATCTGGAAGATGCCAAACCTACTACATCTAACACTTAAAAAATAGAATTGTTTCTATTCTTGGGTTCTATGTGGATACCAGCAGGGTACTTCAGGGAAGGAAATACTTCTGTGATTGGATGGTACTGTGAGGGTTGCTGATGCTTCCTCTTCTTCTATCAGTTTTCCTCTACTTCCATCGTATCCATTTTACTTATCTCTGTAGAAACTGATGCAAAAGACCTGTGGAAGCTGAGCCCATGACAATGTATTTTAGACCAGTGTGAGAAATTACTCAAAAATTTTCCTACATATTCATACTTAATACAGAAAAATATTTTTCTCTCTTCAGAACTTCCATTAATTTCATTAGAGGTCTCCTTCATCTGTACAATTTATGTCATCATGTATTCAACTCACAACTATAAATCCCTTCAAATGGCTTATCTGATCCCATTTCAGCCTTGTCCTGTTTTGAGGAAAATCTTCATCAAGTGGCTAAAATATAGAAAAATGTTATCTTTTCCTCCCTCCCCAGACAAAATTAACTTAAAACCTTTCTTTTTACCACAGCCTTAGAAAGTTCTTTGTAAGATTTACCACTGTCAACACTTAAGAGTCTGGCTGTTGCTAAGATGTATGGTATGCATAAATATATAATCATCATCTCAGATTTTATCAAAGAACATTATATGAAAGGCATTTGAAAAACTTGCTGTTAAAAATGTCTAAATTCATGGTGGAATCTGAGCTGTAAAAATTGGTACCTATATTCGGATTTGGGAATTCAGGGGAAGGACCTTTATTAATTTCTGTTACTAACAGGAAGGTTGTGCCTGTTGAACTTGGTAAAAAATAGCATTGTTCCACTGAAGTCATTAGAACAATGGTGATTTTGGGGCAGTACACTTCTCTAACAGTCTCATAGAAGAGAGACACTGTTTAAACAACATGGGATTTTTTTCTGTGAAACCTGACTGGTTTCATTTCTTTCATATTTTTTAACTTTCATGTGTGTGGCTCAGACTTTCACTGAACTAGCATGGGTGTAAAACTGGAAAAGTTTATTTTGATATAAATGGAATTTATTCCTGATTTGCCCTGGCTACACTGAAATCAGATTTTAATTCTTTATTGATATTTATAAATTTTGATGCCTTCTCCTTTCCTTCCCCTTCTCTTTTAATAAGGAGTTTTCTTCTTGTAAGCTTTTCTGCATCTTGGTATGGTTTAAAAAAAGGTGCAGCTACTTCTAAAAGACAAACAACATAGGAACAGTTTCCTTCATTTTCTTTTTTTCCTCACTTGACTTGCTTTCTGCAGTTATAATAATTTATTTTCCACTTACATAATTTTATGTTCTTCTTAAACCAACATGCACAAATACATAAAATAAAAGTAACTTGGATAGTTCTCTGACTTTTAAAACCAGAATTGTGACTGCATTAGATAAAGTCTTTCTTTACAGTGCATTTTTATTTTATTGCTTTTCTCATATTGTAAATGCTTTATAAAGAATGTATATGCTAAACTGTTAAGCAGATATTATGGTTTGAGGTGCCCAACCATCATGGTAGGCTAGTACACCCATGTCTCCTATAAGGAGTTATACCAGGTTTTTTTTTTCTGGGGGATGGATTGTGCCTTTGAAGGGTGAGCAGTGATTTGAGTGATACCTGATCCTCGCCTTAACATTTACTTATGATGGAAATGCTAAATGTCAGTTCTGTAGAAGCAGTCCATGGTGCACAAGGTATTGGGGCAAGGTAGCTGGCCTGTAATCCAATTACCTCTCTCTAATTAGTAAATGTGAAGGTGAAGTGAAGCCAGCTTTCTGCCTATTACTCATACCATCATGCTCAGCTGTTTCAGAGCAGGCATTGAAAGCATTACTCCTCTCTATAGCCTGTTGGAATCGAAGGCCAGAATATACTGCCTAGAATGAAAGTGATTCTGTAATTCTCATGAGTAAGAAGTCAGCCTCTGATGAAATGTAATCTTTCATATCTTTTGGGCTAAGTCATTCAGATTTCTTGATTTGGTAGTTACATAAGAATACAAATGCTTTGTGCAGTCCTATACTCAAATTCAATTTATTTAGGTCAGTGTACCATGAAGAGTAACTCCAGGATTTCCAGGTAATGGATTGCCATATGCTTGAACTTGTGACTTTAATTAAAGTCGTCAAATCGGTGGTTTTGAAAAGTGTATTTCTGTGATTTCCTTCTATTCTCTTTGGTCTTGGCTTGAACATAGGAAAATAGAGGCAGGCATGGTGATAGATTTGACAGCTGACCTATTACTCTCCAAGAAAATGATACCGTGATGGACCTTCTCTAATAAGAATTCAGAAGGCATTAATGTCGCTTTTAATCTAACAAATGTTTGACCTTTATTATGGTCTTACAGAAAGGATAGCAGCTCATACTCCCTCTTCAGTTTTAAACACATGCTGAAAAACATTTATATGTGGAAAGCCCAGAGATTCAAGGCAAGTTCAAGGAATTGCTTCTGACTTCAGGCATTTTGATTAATTTATGAATGACAGAATAATCTGGCTCATGTTGAAGATGGCGATCTAAGAAACTAAATAACCTCTTTTATAAAGCTACATGAAAGACTTTCCCTTCTTTGGAAGGTCTGTTACATGATTCTGCAGATTTTCACAGGTGTATTTCCATTCCAGATTCTGGGAAGAAAGCCAGAAGTTTAATCCCATTTTGTAAGTGACTTGGGCCAAATTCTATTCCCAGAAAATTAAATGAGAGTTCTGTGATGGAGTTCAAAAGAATTGGGAATTGACCTCCATCTAATATCTTCCAGAATAATTTATTAAAACTATTTCTCTTTTCTCGCTATTGCGCTGCCAATGCAAATTTGTGCATTGGGCTTCAGACTCTGTGGCAGAGGGGAAAAGCAGCTAAATAATGATTGAATTTCCAATTATGTAAGCTTTATGCTTAATTCATATGGCTTCTAAAACCAATTCAATGCACAAGTTCATGACATTGTAGAAAAATGTTGCAGAAAAGACCATATCTGCAAAGATGTGCTAAATTAAAAAAAAGAGCTTGAAAACCATAATGTTCTCATCTCAGGAATTCAACATATATATGGATCCAAACAAACCCTGCAGGCCCGGGGCTACAGAGGGTGTTTCAACAAAAAAACACTTAAAGTATGGAACAGGTTGAATATTAAATAATGTTTCATAGGTGATTAATCCTCAGCTGTGCAATTCCACCTTGCTTTCCTGTTAAAACTCTTCTTGAGCAACTTCATAAGTTTATTATAACTCATTACCTTATTGAACTTCTGTGATAAAGTTTTTCATGTGATCAGCCTTCCAGCTGGAATGCTCTCCATGGAAAGTACAGTTATTCTACCCAAGCAGCTTTGCCTGTGACACTCACTTGAAAATCTCATTGATGCTTACAGAGTCGTTCACACTCAGCAGGTAGCTAGGCATTTAACAAATTCCAATTGAATGTAAATGTATGGATTAACTCAATACAGAGGCAATATTGTTATAATGAATGGTTCTTTTAATGAACAGGCAACTCTCATTCTTTTAGGTTAGGATTTTCCAAGCAGTTTTGAGGGATTAACATTAAATTTCAACAGTGCTTTTAAGATAATGTGGCACCTGACTTCCTTGTGTACACATTACAAATCCCTACTAAGTATTGTCTCTTAGATTTCTGTGCAAAGAGGAGGGAAGAGGGTTGGGTTTTTCCAAGTTTTTTTTTTTTCCCATTGTTTTGGAGAATTGCCAACACTAAGTCAATGAAATGGCATTAGCTGCTTTAGCTGTCTCCCTTGGCTTTGCAGTTAAAGAGAAGTATGACGCCACGTGCTTCAGGAAGTAAGTAGAATTTCAGTCATAGGATCTTCTGAAACAATTCTTTAGAAAAGCTACATCAAGGAATAGTTCAAGCCTCTTTGAGAAAAGGAATATACTGTGTGACTTCACAGCACTTGCAGACTTATTTTCTAACATTTTATTATATTTCAAATACAAAATATAATACTTTGTAGGCATTTCTGCAGTCAAGATCTTGGGAGAACGCTGACACCAGAGGGTGAACTGATTTCTGAGGTGGCTGTCTAATGTGGGTTGGCAGTCTCTGCTGTCTACAGTGAGGTATTAGTTAGATGAGAAAAGTCTTCTCTTAACAGCCCTGCATCCTTCAGGTATAACCACAACCTTCCTCAGTTTTGACAGCAATACTTATGATGGATATGTTAGTGTAGAAATACTGGAATTTTATTTTATTTATTTTTCCCTAACAAGCAGGTGCCATTTCATTGCTACATTTAATTTAACATCATCAGTGGTCTTTAAACAAAATCTCAGAGTTTATGAAACTTATTATTATTATTCAGTCACACATCAAAAAATCCACCTAGAAGATAGTGATATTTGTGATTGGTTTTCTGTCATTTGGTGCACCCTTACCAGTTGTGGATAAACCAGAGATGCTCTGGTTCCCAGTTAGGATTCGTCTTAATGATTATGTTTCTTAAATCAACATGTGCTGATTTATGACAGTGTGAGATATCAATTAAGTAGTCCATACCATCCTTATTTACCAGCCTGTGGTAATTCACAGCTTAGCTGTTTGTTTCTCCAGCCTTCACTCTGGGAAGTTGATTGGGAGGGTTGTAGCTTCTCAGCTGTGGGAACATACATACATTAATAAAGTTTACATTCAAGGCAGCATCTCTGTTCAAAGATGGGGTTTCTGAGGAAAACCAGATAGATCTGTGTCATATTGTTAGAAACTTGGAGATGGGTGTGGAGAGCCTCTGTTTGAGGAAGCTGAATCAGAGACAGCATAACCTTAAATCATTTCTCAGGCTGGCTTTTGCTTGTGGCTGTCCTTTCATATACCTCTGAAAGACCTTGACTTTGTTGTGATGTGCAAAGGAAAGCTTTTTAAAAACTTTATTTTGTAAGAATGGAACCATTTGCCAATTAACTTTGCTCAAGCTGAATAATAAGGATCTCACTAAAGGCTGAGGTAAAGTCCTGCTTGGTGACAAGATGACATTGTAATTGGGCTCCTAGTAGGAAATGGAGCACGTATGGAATGCTCAACTTAAGGCATTTGCTTACATCCTTAGTGAATTCAGTAGTACTACTGATATGACTCTCTCTTTAATCATTCTTAATTGCTTTCCTGAATCACCTTTTTTAGATGCATAGAATAATTGAAGATAATCACTTCAATGTACTCCAAGCTTGGGAAAAGAGTTTTGGAAATATACAGGAAAAGACACTGAAAAATAAAGAGAGAGGAATGAATTTTGAGATGGCTTTTCATCTCTCTTTACTCATCTGCCTGTAACCATGAAAAGCATCTGTTTACTCTCTCAGTTTTGTGTGAGTTGCAGCTGTCACAAAGTGTGATATTTTTCATTTCTGTCACCATTCTTAATAGGTATATTAAAGCAAGGTTGAACAAATAACTCCTGATAGAACTGAGTTTGTGAGAAACCTCATCTATCATATTGAAATAAGCAGTAAAATAGAAGAGGTGGGTTTTTTTTTTATTTTCAAAACATCATTTCAACAGTATCTTATTTCCTTAATTCAGAATGAATTTTGTTTTAGATTGTTTCAAAATAAAATATTCCAAATTGAAAATACATTTGAATTTTTCAAAAGAAAATTCCAGTAACTCAATAACAAAACAAAAAGAGGAATTTTATTGGTTTGAGTTAAATATTTTTGTAAGAATGTTCTCCATAGAAAAAAACTTTATCATAGGTCTCCCCTGTTTTTTCAAGAGGGCAGTTTCTGATCCCACTATGAATCATCAATCTTTAGGAACTTTTTTTCAATCAAGTTTCTATACAATTCTAAAAAGGTCCCATATAATTTAGTGCTGTGACTGAACACAGTGGTTCCAACTCTAGAATACCTCTGCAAGGTTATTTTCAGAAAAACCATGGAGTGACCACGTTTTAGGAATATTGCTTACAGTGGTGAAGTTGTTACAGGACTGTCGTTGCTTTACGTGAGATCAGAGTGGATCAGAACAAAAGCTCATGTATACAAAGTTCTGTTTCATTTTCATCTGTTTGGGGGAGGTTGCATCTGGACTGCCAACAGATCTATATAAATCTAAGTGACTGTTTGGGCTCAGGCAATATGGAGAGAGAAATCCTGAGAGTGCTGCTCACATCCTTAGTGCTTTGCTGTCTGTGTGACTGTTGCTGACCATATATATATGCATTGATTCTTAAGACACTCTGTTTATAAATTCCAGCTTCTAAATATGCTGTGCTTAGCAAAAAGCTCAAACAAAGCTTCTCATTCCAGCTCAATATATATTATGAGATCAATATACAGTCTTCAAAATTCTGTTAGAAGAGAGAAATTATTTCTCCTTCATTCTTTAAATTAGCCTACTTAGACTACTGAATCTTCTGCCTTGCTAGAATTGTTTTAGATGAAAAATCTTTCTATTTCCTTAGGGATATTCAGAATGAAGCAGTTAATGCTGCCCACTTAGTGACATACAGTGTCTTTGCTTATAAATTGTGGGTGACACTTTGCAAATCAATTGCTTTGTGCTTTCATTTTCAAGAGCATATCAACAGGGGTGTGTATGTCCGTATATTTGTCTATATATTGATATATGTACATAGACACACCATTTATAGATTTGCTTAATCTAACAATGGCAAAAAGCAAATCATTTAGAACTGAATTTTGATGTGCTATCAAGCATGATGTGAGAAACCCAGATTGTGGAAAGTCTTTGAGGAAAGCGTGAATATATGCAAAGATTTTCTGGCTTCATTTCAAACTTGAAATGTTTCTGATGTTATGTCAAGTTTGTATCATTTTTTTTCTGAGTAAAACACAACCTGAGCTTAATTGCAGTTCATTATTTCAGTGTTAGAAATCATGTGCCCAGCGTGTTGCACTAAATTTAAAACAACTCGTTAAAGAAGCAGCCTTTATGTACTATCACTCTGCAAAAAGATTTGGAGAAAAGAGGACCTTACCAGAAGGAATGGTGGAAGAGCTGTTGCTTCTAACACAGTAAGGACTTTAAAGATTATGTTTATCTTGCATATTAAAAGTCCATAATTTATCAAAATTTCTGTGTCTTGAAACTAGGGAAGGAGATTTTGAACAAGGAGAGATTCCTTCAGTTAGCTCCAAGGAATCTTCATTTTAATTAAAAGTCAAATGACCTCTTTGACTAATTTAAACTTTGGAGGGGGAAGATTGTAAAAGTGGAAAAATCTGACATCTCTGTTATCTTCAGAGTGTACAAATAATCTTGATTTGGACATCTTTTATCTTGCCTCAAACCAAGTATTAAGTAAAAGATCAAAGAAATAGGAGAAATTGTGGAGTTCTTATTTTTCATGCTCAAAGTAAACTCTTGATCTTTAATGTCTACTTCAGTTAAAGCTGGAAAGCTAAAAGAGAATAGCAGAAGTGTAAGTGAATGGCTTGCATGTTAAGGCAGTTCCAAAGCAGACAAATTTAAGCTGAGATGTCCTAGGACTTTAAGTGAACTTTTGAGTTTCAGCCCTGCAATACTGACTCAGTGGGACAGAAGGTGTCTGCAGACAGCAGCTCTCAGAGCAGGTTGGCTATTTCCCAAGCCCCCTGCCCCTGCCTTCCAGGCACTCAGCTCTCTGACTGCCCCTGCCTCAAGTGTGCTGAGTTCTCTGCTTCACTTCACCACGCTGAGCACATGGAGAAGCAGCATCCCATTTTTTATTTTTATTTATAGTCACCAGCGGCATAAAATTGGAATTGCATATATCTTAGTTTGACTTGTGCATTCTCTTGTGGCACAGAGTAAATAAAAATTAGCAGAAAAGAAATATTTCATTTAATTAATTTCTTACTGCTTCTAAATTTACTTTTAAAGGTTCTGTAACAGTAACATGATAACTTTTTGTACACTCCATGCGAGAGTTATCTGTGCATTAGATCATAATTCTTAAAATGTCCAACACTTTAACCTTTCAATTTTTATGTACAAACTGCAGAGAGGGATATTTCTGTGTTGTAGAAAAAGATGCTACATACATCAAAGGAGTGTAAAATTTGTGTTATACATTAGGGAATGACAACTTCTCATCAAAAGATGCCAGGAGAACAATTTCTGAAAAATATTCTTCGCACTTCCACTTAAAATTCTTAACCTGTTTAATGTAAGAGGATCTTACAGTTCTACTAGAAAACAGTATTTCACATTGAATCTGAAGTGTATGGTTGTTTCTGTGATTTTTATATTTTATAATTTAATTTTAAAAGGTATTTTGTTATTACATATTGCAGTAATATTTAAGCTATATTTGCTAATATTGTTGCTTTTGTCAGAGATGTAAAGAAATGAGATCTGTGCCATCGGAACAGCACACTGGGCTAATAGCTTACAGAAACCAACAAACATTTAGTCAGAATAATTGAATTGAGCAGGCAAGGGTCTATTCATAATGGTTTGTAGCTACAGGACAAGGAGTAATGGCTTTAAACGAGAAGGTAGATTTAGGTTAGACATTAGGAAAAAGTTCTTTAATCTGAGGTGATGGATCACTGGAATTGGTTGCCCAGAGAGGTGGTGGAGGTACTATCCCTGGAGACTTTCAAGGCTGGGCTTGAGGAGCCTCTGGGCAGCCTGAGCTAGTTAGAGATGTCCCTGTTTATTGCAAGGGTTTGGACTGGGTGACCTTTGGAGGTCCCTTCCAACCCAATACATTCTATGGTTCCATGAATCTATACTATGTTGTAAAATACACACACCATATGGAATTTAGGTCCAGTATGTTTGTTTATGACTTGTAAGATTTATGTAATTAACTAAAGTAGTGGAAATACTAGCAACCCTTTCAGTAGGGGACAATCCCAGTTCTCAACCTAAGAGAAAAAATAATTATTTCGTCTCCTTATAGACCCACCAGTATACATTGGTATTCTTAGAATGCCAGAAAGCCTGTGGTACCACTGGGGAATGCAGTTAGCTACAGTTTAATACTTGAACCACAGAACAACTTCTTCAAGAAGAGGAGTACATGGTAAATATCACTTGTGGACCAGTGTGATCTAATCTGGCCATCTCCAGAACACCTCCTTAGTCTAGTTCTATCTCCAAAGAGGTAGAGAAGATAAGTACTATTATATGAGATTTATCTTGGCAGCCAGAACCATCTGTGGAAGAAAACTGGTTATATTAAAATATGCCAGAGTATCGTATATTCAGATGGGTACATGATCTATCTGAACCACAGTAAGCTCCAAGTGCTTGTTCATTTAACCAGTAAAATTGCATCCACACTAGAAAGATTTCACAGCTTTAATTATGTTTTTGGATTAATTAAAGCTGTAAAACTTTCTAATGTAGATGAGCCCTTGTTCATCTCATTTCTTTGCTTCCAGCATGCAGTCTATTGGATTTGCAGTGGAATTTAGACACCCTTATTTTGTCATTTTGCATACAGCTAAGTAGGGCTCCTAATGACTTCACCCAGTCTTGTGTTAACTTTTGCCTTGCCATTTTAATTTCATGACTGCACACTCATTATAAATCAGCTCACACTACAGCTCTTCTTGGAAGCACATTTTCATGGGCTCTGTGGCTTTCAAGCATGGAGGGGTTTTATTAGAAAATTTGGTACAGTACAATCAGCATTACACTTGAAATGGTCTTATTTATCCTCTGATTATGACCCCTAGATGTCTGGTATGCAAACAGGTTCTCAGATAGCTCTTCTACTGTAACAGAATTTGCATTCTGTTCACATTGGCAATTTTACTGAGGCAATGAATATGATAGATGGGCCTGACACGTAGGGCCAGTGGTGTCAGCACATTTATAATGACTACTGTTTCTTCAGTCTTTGGGGTTCTTTTCCTCTTGTGGTGCAAATATGGAGTTTTTGAAAAAGATAAGGAAGAGATGGGTAGTTAAGATGTGAGTACAAGACAGTCATGCATACTATACATATGAGGAGGTACTAAAGGGATATATCAAGTGGCAACGTACTATGTATTTGTTCATCATCAGTTGACTGCTGTTTTCCATGCCTGCCATCATACATAATGGTCCTGTCCAGTTAGGAACGTGCAAAATAACATTTTTATTTTTTTTGCTGCACACTGTTGTATCATTTGAGTTGTGGAAAACAATTTTTCAGAACATAGTACAAAAACAGTCTCTGTGCCTCTCTGGAAAGGCTTCTGATTTCCATAAAAGAGAGACATTGGAGTAGGAATGGCAACCCCAAGAGTTCTAATTTTATGATTGAAGTCTACAAATCATAAAACTGGATTAAAATCAGAAAAATTTAAAATGAATAATTCTCTTTTACTTGAGCCTTTGGGACACATATTTTGATTATTTACAATATTTACCATAATGAAAATTTCTATCTTTCACTTCTTTAAAAAGTAAAATTAATGCTTTCATAAAATACTCTGTTTGGAGACTTAATTACAACAAGCATTCTCTTAAGCCACAAAAATGTGCAAAACTATTGAAGCATTAAAGTAGTCATAAAATTTTTTAACAGTAGGACTCATACTATGAACTAATACCCATCAAAATAGATATTTCTACAATGTAATGGTGTAAAATGAGCTAGTTTGAAACCCAATATTTTTGGCCTAGCTGTACCCTTGCTTTTCTGCTCTGTGACAATGGAAAAATCCAACAGAACTCTGCCCTCTGGTATTGTGCTGCAGATGAAAACCTGTGGACTTCTTAGTGAGTTATAAAGCTTATGCATGTGCTGGTTTATGGTGTAGTTCCTAAGGCTACAGTGGATCACTGAAGTGTTTAATGTATGCATATGTTTGTCTGATTTAATAACAATCTGCTGAGAAATAAATAAGAAGGTGAAACCCAGGATAATTACAGACCTTCACAGGATTATCAATTTACTGTTCTTGGTTTAGTCTTAGTTGCTGATTGTGAGATTGTCACTCAGTGACAATCGTAATACTAATTTAAATCATATATTGATTATTTAAAAAAACCAATCCAATCAACCAAACAAAAAATAAACAGCATGAAAATGAAACCCAATTCAATAACAACAAAAACCCCCTTTCTGGTAAATATCTATAGATTTAAAAGACAGTGCATTAATTATTCATCCGTCTGTGCCTTGCCAGACCCAGGAGACTCATAACTGATTTTCAGGGTACAGCGATTCCGACATTTTCCCTCCTTGGGGAGCACTGCAGATTTCTCCCTGGGAAAGATGCAATCACAGAAAGCACTCAGAGGCAAAGTTGATCTTGTGAGCTGGCGAGCAAGCCCATACTGGCTTCAGGTTTTTGTTTCAAACAGTTTCTCTCAGTTAGAAACATATGTGGATGGTGTTGCTGGCAGGAGTTAAAGGTACTACAACACTGCAATTTCAGCCAGCAAAAATGAAGAGTGACTCCAGCCAAGTCACTTCCACAAGATCTGCAAAAATGTGCAAGTTTTTATTTGTTAATAGCTGAGTTCCCAGTATTGATGATACGAGGGATTTAAATATGGGAAATCTTTCTGATTCCAAGAAGGTGGACAGCCTTGTGTCAGCACTAAGTGGATATAAGTGGCAATGAGTACTGGTTTTAGGCTTGAATTCATAAACAGAATGGGACAAAAAAATCAGTTTGGCATGTATGGCTCATTTACTGTTAAGCTCTACAAAGAACCTTGTTAATAGCTGGGTTTTAAAATAACCAGAAAAACCCCAGTGAATGAGTGGGTACAGTGAATTAACTTCATAATATGAATGTTGCATTTGAATGTTATTGAAAACAATTATAATTATTTGAATCACTAAACTGTATTTACATGTTTTCAGTTTTCCCTTTGGGACAGTTCCCTGGTTTTCTCTCACACATCACTGGCTGGTAGATATTAGGCTGCAGTTAATAGCTTTGCATTACATGGCAATATTATTTCGAGTACCTGAATGTAGCAGCAGCAAAACACATCTTGGGTTGTAGCTGTGGTCAAATCAATATATTTATACAAAATGAGGAGCAAATTAATGTTGTGCTGTGAATGGCTCTAGTTAGAAAAATGTCTATTGTAAGCAGCAGCAAACTTAATAGTCTGCAGCAAAAAACCCACTAAGGTAAAAAGGTGTCATTACGCTGTAAGGAACACAAGGGAGCTTTGGTTTGCTACACAAATCCCCTCTGTACCTCTGAGGAGAAATCGGATTTACTCCATGATATGCTTTTTTTAAGGAAACAGAATAACAACTAAAAAATAGATAAACATCTGAGGGAGAACCAGCTGAGCAGCAACATCTAGGTTGGAGTCAGCCTTTTAGTAATTATCTCTCTGTCCTGTGGATGGGGATGAAGCCTGATGGGAAAAGTAAGAAGAGAGGCAAACTGCCTGTGGCCAAAGGCACTGAGAGCTGACTGCAGGGAGCTTGCCAAAGGATGGCAAAGCTCTGAGTTTCTGTGTAGAGGACTACTCATGCCAATTCCTTTAAGCCCAAGTGATATTTGTGATTTATGAGCTTTTCTCCAGGACGAGGTGATGTAGCAAGTTACAAGACACAGAGGGACCAGTGTGGACAGGAGAGGCTATTTGTGCACAGAGTGAGAGGTGACCCAGGTGGAAAGCCTGGGAAGTGGCTGCTGATAGAGGGGAGACCCTTCAGCTCTCATGAGAAGTGAACTCTTCTTCACTTGCAGGTGGAGTCTCTAGGGATGTGAGACTGCAAAACAAAAAGCAATATGGAAAGACTAACTGGGCATCACTGCTTCCCTTCACAGATTCAACCCAAGCAATAGCAATACTACCTGAAATACTCAGAGCTAACAGTAACAAATATCAAACCCAGCAAGAACTGAAAGATGAAATGCTGTGCAGCACTGCTTGCTGTGAGGGAACAAACGGTTACAGGTATCTTCAAGTCATGCCTTGCCTTGCTTTTGTGGACATGTGTGGCCGCAGTGTCTTTTGACATACACTTTTTGTTGTTTGTTTGTTTGATATCTTTAAGTCTCATGCAGTTTTCTATCACTGGGAAAAGAATTTCTCTTGCTGCAAACAGAAAGAAGGCAGTGCTGAGTTCAGATGTGGTAACAGGCTGCTGTTTCTGACAGGACAAAATCTTGAGCATCCTTTTTTTAACTGCTCTAACAAGTGCTTAGCAGGGCAGACCTTGCAGCTGCAGTAGGAAACATCATTTGTTTCCTCAATACTGTGATGGATCCCTATCAACAGTGGGCACCTGTAAACTAAGAAAACAGTTCTTCCTCATACTGCAATGATCAGAGCACTCCCAGGTAGGACTCTGCTGCCTTAATTTAGACATCTGCAATACAGACACCTCTAGCTGAGCTGGGCATACAGAGTACTTTTATAGTCCATGGAGAGAAATAGGGAATGATTTGTCTTATTCTACAGTAAATGTCTAAAGTGCCATATAAGTCATGCTTTAGAAACCCCTATGTCTCTCCAAAGACTATTAAAGTGTTGTAGATAACTAGTTCAAGATTTCTGAACTTACCCATCTCTAGGCAGGTGAGATGAGACCCTTTCCCTGGCCCTCAAGTGAAACACTGAGAGCTGCTGACGGGCACTGGCACTGCAGACAGCAGCTTGTGCCCGGCTGCTGCCATCTCCACACTGCCCCTTCCCACAAAGTCTCCTCCTGCATTTTCTGTCTCACCTTCCCTGTGGATCACTCACCTCTGGGCTTTCTGCCCCTTACATAGCACATGGTCCAGCATTCAGTCTCCCCAAGAGAGCCTGTATGTTGGGAAATTGCTTGCTATCCTTTCAGGGCCCCTGTTTATCTGCCTTAACCTGATGATTTGTACCCCATAAACACAGACCATGCATCAGGGAGCATCCATAGGATCTGATCCAATCTTCAGGATTTGATCATGCTCAGTGTACTTTTATCTACAAGGTTTTTAATAAGTTCACGACTGCACAGTATTTAGTCCAACTCCAAAGCCAGCAGAAAAGGACATTTTTCTTCTTGTGGCCTAGCCTTAGGTAACTCTGGTTGCATCTCAGTCCCAAGGTGTTTTTCCTAGGTTTATTTATAGAAGAGACAAGTGCTGAGCTTGGTTTTATCTTTTCTTGCACCACACAGTCATTTACACTAATGAGAACAGGATTCCAACTGCTCCACAGTCAAAATGAGGACTCAAGACAGAAATTATGGGCCAGATTAAGTTCTAATTTGCATTTAATTCTGGCTGAAGTGCCCCTCCTTCTCTTTTCAGTCATACTAGCTCTGTTTCAGTGTTGCTTTAGGGTTTCCTCTGTCCTGCTTTCATGTTGTGGATTTGTTTCTTCATTACAATGTGATTTCAATAATATCCATAATTGCTCAAGTTTCAGTAGCTAGCTGTGTTAATTGAGGAGCTGGACAGATGGCTCAAGCATCTGATATTAAGCTTACTGTGCTGAAATGCAGTAGCCATCAGGGTTTGAAGTGTTATCGTGGGAATGGACTTCCAAAAGCTAGAAGCATTACATAGTGACATAGGCTTTGAAAAGAGCAAAAGAGATAACAAAGGGTCAGCCTAAAAAATCCCTGGAGAAATACTGTGATATGTTATCACCCAATTAGCTGCTGGATAGTCAACAAAAGGTTCTTTGCACATTCACTTCTACAGAGCATCAAAGATATGATCAGCCTTTGTTTCTGGAATGAAGAACTACTATCATTTTATAACTTTCATTGGAGACTTCAGCTTGAAATAAAATCTTTCTGGACTTCTGACTCCTCTGTTCCATCTCTCTGGAAAGGCTTTTCAGTGGCTTTCAGAGGAGAAGGATAATTTGGTAGCTGAGAATCATTTCAGTAAGATCCATGATCATGTTTCTTTAGGAATCTGTGAACAAAAGTTAGATGGCTCAAGGATCTTACATGCAGCTTACAGTGTTGAAATGATGTAGACATTGGTCTCAGAACAGCATGTAGCTCCTCCTACGTTCTATGATTTTGGGCAAGTCCTTTCATTTCTTCATAGAAGAATAACTGAAATTTAAGGCAATATATTGTGCATTATGGTTTGAGTAGGCTGAGGACACACTAGCTACCATGCTCACAGAAAGAATTCCTTACATGGTTACATTCACAGCATATCCACTTTCTTAATTCTCTGCCACTGTTGAGGTTTTTCCCCTGTGTGTTTTTGTGTGTTTTCAAGGGGCTCTGGTGAAAGTTACTCAGGATTAATAGGTGTTTTTCATTTGGTTACAGTGAACTTTTGAGCCAGTCTGTAACTAATGTCTAAACCACCTCCTTGTCTTTCCCTTAGGTAATGTTATTGTGTGCACATTTTGCCATTTAATCTTTGATGTGATCTGTTCTGCAGAGAAAAAATAATAAGCATGGACCTAACACTGCAGATCAACTGAAAAACCTGCCAATGGCTTCAGTAGAAAGTTGTCTTGAGTAGACAAATTATTTTATCTGATTCAAGCCCATCACCATGGTAACTGAGCACTGTATAGAAAATTGCCTGTGTATTTTAAAAATGTTTGCACATACACTGGATTCTTTCTTCATTTTTTTCCCCTTCCCCTTTCTTTATATAATCTAAGAAATTCAGTGGGTTTTTTTTTCTCTATCTTTGTAAGAGTTACATGAAATAGAGGCTAGTGCCTGTATTTGCTTTCTTATGTAAAGTAATTCCCTAGGGTAAATATAGTTATTTATCACCCATTGATATACATAATGCATATGTGTAGCTGTGCTGTCTAGAAGAGAAAAAGTTTTGGGGTTTGTTCTTTCTGGTTGCTTTTTTGTTGTTGTTGTGGGATATTTTTTTTTTCTAAAAAAAAAAAAAGCTTTAACTTTAACCTTTCATCTGAAGAGATGCATAAATACAAATCCAATCTGCAGATAAAACATCCTGAATGCTGCATATTTCCAAACTCCTCCTGAAGCTGGGTTTTATATTCCTGGTCACATGAAATTATGATTTTTTAATATGTTGTATCACAAGAGTTCCTGGGTGTGATGCCCCCCGTGAAACAGGCAAGGCTGGAAATTCCAGGCAGCTCAGGAGAAGTTGACATGACACAACACAACTTCCAAATATTGGTGGGTTGTTTTGACCAGAAATTTGAAGTTGCTATTATTCTGAAACCAATTGCTCTCTATTGAAAAGCTGGACTGCATTGTATAAGGTATAATCTTGATCCCTCCTTTTCTGACACTTTTTCAACAACAAAAGAAAGGCTGCCCATGAAGGTCACTCACAAATAGACCTGAGTCTGTTTGACTGGCACACTTCATCATTGAAAATACAAATAACAGGAGGAAAGGAGGAAAACAAGAATAGCTCAACTGTTACATTTTCTCCTAAAATGCATGTTTATTGTAGTGCTTTGTCTTGCATTTGGCATTTTTTCATCACGGGGCACTTCTTTAGAATCTGTACATTTATTTTGGAATTTGGAGGGAAGCTGAGATCTCTAGGAAATCTCTCTCTAGAGTATAATCTTCACACTAAATGTCTGGTCATAGAAAAGGCCACGGAGAGGAAAAGGTCTGTTTGTCTGCCTGGGGCCTTGCCACATGCCTCTGCCAATGCAGTCTGTGTTACTGTGATTTCAAAGAAATGTTGTGACTGAGGGGCTCTGGGCAAGATGGCCAGCTGGGCTTGCCATTTTTTATTCTTACTAAGTAACAGTCCCTTTGCAGGACTTGTAGCTGGAAGGAAATTTTAAAATTGTAAAATGAATCATACTTGAGTAGAAGAGGAATACGGGCTGGCACTGCTTGAGACAGGGGCTGGAACATATGAGTTTCATTTTCACAGTGAAAAAACTCCTTTGGTAGCTAAATGCATTTGTGACTCGGCATTGGAGACAAGTCCTAGTCCTGCTTAAATAAGATGGTTTCTGAGTTGTCAAATGGGAATGAAGGGCATGTTCTTGGATTGTTTTCATTGGAGTTTTGTCCTGCTTGTGAAGTACTGACCCTCAATCTGAACCATGAAAGTTAGTGACCAAAATACTGTGCTGAAATGAACCAAAAGCCCATCACTGGCTGTTCTGTTGGCCATTTATAGCACTGTTTTATTCATATTCTTTCAGAACACTGTGTGTTGCTGATGCAAATTGTTGATTTTCAAAAGCCTCCTTCATTGCCACACAAACACAAAAGGTCGAGAAGTGCCCGTGCTTCAGATCTTATACCTTGTCTGAAGAGCAGTTTCAGTCAAAAAGTAATTATACATAAGTGAGAGGCAGTTTTTTAACAGAACAGCTCCTCAGTAAACTTTGAAGTGCATCTGCTTATTTTACATTAACAGGCAAAATGTGTGGGTTTTTATACTCTGTCAAAAAACAATGAATGTAAGGCATTTGATTTCTCCTCTACCTGGTCCATAATCATCAGAACTCTCAGTGGTGTTTAGACTATAGAATATTCTTAAGCAAAAAGTAGACAGCTTATTTTTGCACGCTCCAGGCAAATCTTGCTTCACCCTGTCAATGAGGTGGCTCCTACACCTGACTCAGCAGGTAGGAAGTGAAAGTTTGCTAGAACCAGCTGCTCAGGACAGCCAAGCCAGCAAAGAAAGAAGGGAACAGTAGGAAAACTGGGACTGAGACCTGGAACTCTGGGAGCTGTGTCATTGCATCACAGGGCTTTGGTAACAGTTTCTGGCATAATACAACAGTTTGTGTTACATTTACATGAGGCTCCAGGTGAAGATAAAGCGTTGTCCCAGATGCCATGATAAAATCACACAGTGGCCTTTACTCAGGTATAGACAGACTGGTTAGCTGTCCCTGCAAGATGCCTGGGAACGCAGGATGCAGAAAGTCAAGTTCTTTGCTTTTCTCACTACGCAGATGGGAATGATAATGCAGCTGGATCATTAATTTCAACAATGTCAGCATGTTCTCACCATTGCATTTACATTAATTAGTCTACATATTATTATTTAACAACATGCTCCACTTAGATGAATTCACTAATCTACTTTTTGGCTTCCACTATGTAAATTAACTCTGCTTCAAAAATAAGCTATAAAATGCTAGAAAAGGTAGGAAGATTTGTGGAAAGACACACCAGTGTGTTCACATTGGAACAGAAGCACATAAAGACATTGAATTATAACTTTCCTCAGACATTTCGTGCTGCTAACTATGCAAAAGCCTTTGTTTCTACCTCATGTGCAGGCAGGAAAGAAAACAAAAAGCAGAATATAAACTCCAGAGGAGGAGTTGATGTTTATGGACCTGAGAAGCGAGATGAATGAATGGTTCCAGCTAGACTGTTTTAGCATAAATTAAGACACTGCTCACAGTCCTGAAAAGGAGCAGGAAAATATGCTGAATACAGATCCTTACAGCTGCTCTATGTACTAAGCACTCAGGTTGTGAACAACATTTATTCTTCACTGCTTGCTTCTTCTACTGCATCTCTTCACAGCCAAACTTAGTTATTGAACTTGTACCACCTCACATTTGGATTAAAATGAAGTATCTGTGAGGGGTTCATTTTAAATCTATTTTCATAATCATCAGAGTTGAGAAAAACCTCTTCGTCAGGAGTTCAAATGTGGAATATGATACTTTAGTTTTCCCTTAGCTCTATGCTGTCTTTACTTGCAGAACTCAGCCAGGTCCTGTGGACTGGAACAGGGACATCTGAGCTCCATGGTGCTCTCAGTGGCTATGAACTTGGTGTTGCAAATAACTCGTAATTCACCTAGCACAGGCAAACTGAAACATGTAATCACTCAGAACACTGGAGAATCTGGGGGCTTTCCAAGAGGTATATTGGCTTGGAGTTGTGGTGTTCCCTTGGCCTCCCCTTCTCCAACTTGCTTTTTCAAAGAAACAAGGAACTCCTACAGTGTGTAGTGTGATGTAATTCTAACTGTAAAAAAGGGGGAAATTCACTATAAATGTAGGAGAGTCCAAGGCAAAGAAATCAGACAGTGTCTAGATCTGACTTACGGGGTAAGAAAAAGACAAACTTCTTAATGAAGTGTGTTGATTGATGAATACTTCAGCTTATCATATCTCTTGGTGGGTAACCAGAATTAGCATGGGGAGAGCTATCCTCTTCTTAAGGCTGATGCACAGTTTGACCAAACATAGAATGAAATAAAAAGGTTACATCTGAAAGGTTGCCTATGAAATATGAATCTAAAGTATTGCTCCTTTTATATTCTTTTAATACTATCAGGCAAGAGGCAATGGCCATTAATAGATGAGATAGTGAAAGCCATGCTTAGATTTGAGAGCCCAGATTTAATGTATGTACTGTCAATGAGATTAGGCAAATTTGACTAGAATTCCATTTAAGGCTGAACATCAAACCTCCTGCTGTTATTTGCATAATGTCATTCAACAGGCTCAAATTGTGCTTTAGATAAAATAACTGCTAAGATCTCTTTTCTGCGTGTGTTTCAAAATCAGAGTTACAAATGGTGCTTTTGAAGACAAGAGACAAGTACAAATTAAACTTACTCTTTGCCAAAGGGTCAAAAGTTTATTCATTAATTAATATCCATCAAACATGTAACTTTAGGTAATAAAAGAGCGAATGAAGAGGGAATTTAAGTCTTCCCCTACAATTAAAATTCAATGTTTATTCAGTAAGAATCAAATTAAAACTGTTGTATTGATTCAGTTAGTCCTGTAGAATGTAATCATTTGCTATTGACATTTTTAACCTGTAGTTACATTAACTGGATTAGCACATGTAGACTGAGGACTGGGTGAGTTGCATGGGTACCAACACAACATCAATGTTGCTTCCACATCTGTGGTACCAGCCAGGAACAATTCATCAACATGACTGATCAATTCAGGAACCACTTCAGATACTACAGACACATCTGAAGTCTTGATGATATTTGGGAGGAAAATTTGGTGAGAAAACAGCTTTGATTTTATGCCTTTTGTTTTCATTCAAGGCTTGAGAGATACATGGAAAATGGTATCTTTTTATAACCCAAATAACTCTGTTCTTGGTCTTGACTTGTTATATACTTCCCTAGAACAAAAAGTGCAGAATGTTGTCCACTAGTCCTGATACCAGGTGCAAAATTAATTGACTCATTAACCTTAATCAGCTTGTTTTAACTGGGAAGGTCTTATGCTCTGAAGATGACAGTACCTTTAGCTTATAGTCATAAATAAGCATTTACCACCCACTGCTGCAGGGCAAACATTCTTTACTAACATTGAAAATCTTAGAGGAAGCAGAGGAAGTTTTTGTGGCTTGTTTGAAGAGCAGAATACACAGTGTTCCAGAAGCACAGGTAGTGGTACAGAGGTAACTCCCCTGATCCCCAGGATCTGCACATTGTAAATGAATTTGTTTTAGTTAACCCAGATAATTGGTTTGCCATTATTGCCCAGGCGTGACACTTCTTATTAGTATTATCTCACTAGAGTGCATATAGGGAACTGGTTTTCCTAATTACCATTATGTTATCAACAAATCTGAGAAATACTCTGAATTGTTCATGCCAATCTCACTATTGCAATATTGAGCATTCTTACATGATAAATACTCTTTGAGAGTTCAGCCTTCAGCTTCCATTAGTAACACATTTTGTAATGTTCACCATTCTTTGGTTGAAGTGCCTGTTTTTTTGTTCTCCTTGACACAGAAAAACCAAATGGTGACATCAGAATATTCTGCAGTCTATGAAATGAGATGACAGTTTCATGCAACCTTAGCTTATGAGTTTTTTTATTAAATGAATAAAAATATATTCAAAGATACTCACTTCAGCTCATCAGTTAAAGGTCTGAGTTAATTTTATGTACACATATTTTTCCCAGCTTTACCTCACCTAGACTGGGGACTGATTAAAACTGTGCAAGTTAACCCTTCCAAAACTTTCTTAGAGTTGTAGCCTCCAATGAGA
This sequence comes from Ceyx cyanopectus, assembly GCA_013401355.1. Lineage (NCBI taxonomy): Eukaryota > Metazoa > Chordata > Aves > Coraciiformes > Alcedinidae > Ceyx > Ceyx cyanopectus. The sequence goes on along the minus strand of VYZU01022437.1, from coordinate 15,162 downwards.
TCTTGTGCTTGGTCTTGTGTGTGCTCCAACACCTTCACGGGGCTTGGTGGACGATGAGCAAGCACAGGAGGACACTAGGAGAAGGAAAGGCTTTGAGTTGAAGCTCATCTCCTAGGCAGCTGTAAGAGGCAATTGTAGGACAGAAAGACGTTCAAACTGAACCAATAATAAGCACACAAAGTTTTTTTGTTAGTGGTGATGGTTTTGTTTGGTTGGGGTTTTTTATGTTATTATTTATTATTTTTCCTTCCTTAGGCTGTGTCTTTTATGCTTCAGATCTTGAGATACACAGCATGTAATCTGGTGTGTGGGAGGCAGAGACTCCACATCTTAGCTGCTGATATAAGTTAAGTTATATATTGTCCATAAATTTTTATTTTCTGGGGCTTATTGTTGTCATTAAAAATCACTTTGAGCTGAACATGTCTATTATTTTCTCAGCTCAAAGCTTGCTGTTTATGCCTCTGAGTTTTTAAGTTTCTATTGAACCCTTTCAAATGGAAACCCCTTTCAAATCTTTTAAAAAAATAAAACACAAACAACATTTTTAACAGAGTTCTTTTTTAAATCATTCTAGATAAAATATAATGAGTTGTACTGTGGAAATAAATAACTTTTAAAATTACCCAAATACAGAGTTAGCTGAGATTGCTATAAAACCACTCATTATGTAATGATGGCCATAAAACAGCAATTACATTATTTTGGTCTGAGTTTTAATTATGTAATTGCAATGACTGTTGATTGAATTCTTGGAATGTTTAATGGTGTTAAAGAAAATATTATGATATTTTAGCTCATGTTTAGATGTACTTTTAAATACTTTTGAATTCACATTCCCCTTGCTTGTATGCTTTACTTTTCATTAATGGGGGAGTTTCTTTTGAAAGAAGCAGAGCTAAAAGTGAAAAAAATAGTGCATGCTGGATCCAACTTCTATGTCTAGATCCTCCTGAAAGTACTGATTTCAATCCTCCTTTAAAAGGAGCTCAGAACCTTGCAGCATCAGGCAGAATAAGTACATTAAAGCTCAGTATTTAGCAAGAGACAAATTCCTGATAATGAGAGGAAGTTTTAAGGCACTGAACAGTGTTGCTGTGCCCTCCTCTTATTTATCATTGCAATTCTGTTGTTTTATCTTCAAGAAATATGAGCTAAAATCAGAAAAAGTAACAGAAGATTATGAATATATTTAGGAGAACAGAAAGCTGATCGTGCAGAAGGAAACTAGGAGCTGTCTCATTCTTATAGGTCAGTGTCTGACTAGGGACATCATTGCTGTATATAAATAAAACTGCAAGGAGAGTGGATAGTGGTGATACAAGAATACAACTCCAATCAGTTTGTTTTAACGAATTTTACTCCATTGGATTGTTGGGTTGGTTGGTTTTTTTTAATTTAAAAATAAGATCTGAATCTATCTGAAAAATTTTAGTGAAACCTCATGATATCCATAGCTCACAAATGTATTCAATATAGAATGTCTAACTACATGGCATCAATCACACTTAAAGTAATTACTGCATCTTCTAATTTGGTGTTATTGATATGCTGATCTCTTTGGGACAGGAGCTGTCACTTGCTATATTATTGAACAATGCCTATCATGATGTGGTTGTAACTTGATTGAAATTTCTAGGTGTTACTGCAAGTCTGAATGTAAAATTATAATCAGAAAACCTTGGTGACTTTTCTCCCTTCATAATGTATCAAATTGTTCAATACATTTTTCTCTAGCTTTTCAGCCTTTTCCATTTGGCAAATATTGATGGTGTTTTTCCAAAGCTTTAATGGAGGTAAAACTGTCAGGGAAAAAAACATAATTACATGCATTTCTGTAACAGTTAGAAGCCAAAAAGCTTTTACTTTGTTCCCAGAATATGTATTCAAATTAGTATACAGTCTAAACTCCTTCTCAGCTTTTTAAAGGCCATCATAGATTCTCTCAATTGTAGTAACACACAGTGACTTTATAAAAGTACTTGACTATTGCTGTCCTAAGCAAGAAGACTTAACTTGCAGTTGTTTATTAGCGCCCACAAACATTTCACACAGGTATCACTAGGAAAACTTACAGGATTAATGTTAACGGTCTCTAGTTACGCTAAAAACCATAATATCCAGCTCCAAAGTAGCCTTGTTGCTGTAATTGTAATTTTACTTGGGCAAAACTTTAAATAATAAGCAGAATATTTTTTCCTTTTTGTCCTGATAATCCATGATCAATTCCAAACAGTAACATTATACAAATCCAGTATAAACAATATCAGGAGTATATTAAAATGTATCAAATTCATTTTGATAGAGAACCAATATTTCCTTTGGAATAAGGAGGCATAGAGTAAACTGGAAGGAGGGGAGGAATTAAAAAAAGGCAAGTACAAAGTAGACAAGTTCATACTGAGTGGCTGAGCAATATCCCCATCTACCTGTCCTCAAGATAATTACATATATGTACAGGTGTCAACAGAAGAGGCAGCCAAAGCAATTTTTAAAGCAGTAACTGAAACTGGCTAAAGGCAGCAGTCCTTAGCAGTCCATCTGGCAGCTTCAAGAACACTTGACCTTACATCAAGTCAAGCTGGGACTTCCCAAACACAAGATATGAAGTCTCTGGACCACTTCAGGTGCTTGCAGTTTCCCTTAGAGCTGCTTCTCTGAAGCAAAGCAAGGAGTGAAAGACATTTAGAGAGATTGCCTGGTAATGCTCTCCCACACCTGGTAACACTGAGGAAAATGGATGAGGGGTTTTGGATCATTCAGAGATGTTCTGTTCTCTCATTGTGCTTGTTGTGCTGCTGTCCATCCATTAATTTGGAATTATATAAATCACAGGCATCCTGATCTGTAAAATGCAGTTTCTACATGGAGATTTTCAGCAGTTTATTGTATTGCAGCCACAACCCATCTTTAGAGAAGAATAGAGTACTTTTATGCATGAGAACATTTCAAGTCCATAAAATCTCAATCTTATTCTGGAAGATAAAGCTTCTATTAGTCAGTAAGGTTGGCCTGAGAAGAACACTAGACAGGGAGTCATGAAAATAGAATTGAATCCCCAGCACTGCCCTTGATCTTCTAGGTCATGGTAGGCAAATCCATTAGAAGTCTCAATCTCCATTTTTAAATGGACATTAAATCTTTGACTTTGCTTTAAATCATTCTAAGATTTGCAAATGTAAAGGATTGCATTAAAAGTAGATGGCATATTATTGGACTAGAAATTCCCATTAAAACTTGTCTGTTTTAATGAGGAGTTGCAATATGATCTTAGTGAAATTGCTAAAGGACATGCAGTTTAAAATAATTAGAAATAGGAAAGAATTGTTAATTGATGAACCCTTTTTGGAATCATGACCACTAGTCTTTCTATGTTGTATTTTTTTGCTTCTTTTAAAAAGATGGAGACTCTTCCTTCTGCTCAGATTCTAAGTTATTTACCAGAGCAACTGTGTTTACCCTCTGTTACTAAACGCTTAGCATAAAGAGACCCCCTACATGGAAAAACAGTTTTGTATAAGTCATTTTCTTAGCTCAAAATGAGTCAAAAAGCATCACTTAAGGGACCACTAGCTCTAGATAGACAAATTCACTAAATATTTACATATTTTCCTGAAATGTGCAATAGAAGGAACTACTCAGAAAGCCACTCAAACTGGTTACTGTGATCTTGACCACAAAGACCGATCTGGTTTCGTTGGAAGTGAATTCACACCAGAGTCACTGTAATCTCAAGTGTCACATCTACCAGTGAGGGGGAAAACCCTCAGGAAATTCACATAATAAATCAGTGATACTAGTAAAGCTGACAAACCTGTTATAAAGTAAACCATAGCATCTTGTTTTTCCAGTTCTGCTTACTAACAAGGAGTCTGTCTCTTCATATTCCAGATTTTCTTCTACCTCTTTTTTGTACATCTGTTTTCTGTTGATGGATTTATATTTGTATGGCTATGTTGGAACGATGGGACAGTGACATCTGTTGACCAGTTTTGGGCATTCATTTTATTTTTTTCATACTTTGCAGTTACCCTAAATACTGGTAATTACTGTGGGAAGATCTATTCATGAGCAGAGGAATTATTTGCAAAGAGAGACCAGAGCAGGTCTCATAAAGTGTATAATGGCACAACTTCAGCCTGGTCTGCTGAGAGGTAAATATTAAGCAATTGCTAATCCACGTGGCTGGCTGGCTGCCCATTGCCACCGAGGGCTGCACAGGAGCCCAGCATTATCCCTCTGGCTACAGAACTGCCTCATTATTCTCCTGTTTGGCCTGAGCTCTTGACCAACCACAAGCATAGAGACTTGCATGGTATTTTGAGACTTGGAGGAAGCAATCATCGCAATATTGTGCTGACTTCTCAATATACTTCCTAAAAAAAATTAAATAAATAAGGGGGGGAGGGGGTGGCAAAACCCCCACATGTCCTCACCCTAATCTGCTGTCACAGCTTTGTTGTTTTTTTCCAAGTGGGCTGCCAGCAGGGCTCCTGCTAATAGCCTCATGTCTCAGCATGCTACCCTTTTTGGACCTATTAATTTCATAAACAGAAACATCAGTGCTTCTCCTCCCTTCAGGCTTTAAAGGGCATGTCTATACTCAGTCTCTATCAGCACAGTGCTGTGGCTGCTCCAGCTCCAGCTCTGCTACATCACACTACTGCTTTAGCTCGCTAATGTTCCTGGGGTTGTTCTGATGATATTGAAAAGTAGGTTGAATTTATCCAGAGATTCATGAGTAAGAAAAATCGAGAGCAATAAAGTACAGAGCTGTCTCTTTAATCAAATGGGTTTCCTGCATTGTCCTGTAAGGAGCTGAGGATAAATGGCACTGCTCTATGCCAGTATCCTCCCTGGCCCCACTACCAGTGCTCTCTGTTGGGATAAACAAGGCTGTTGCTCTGGGAAGCAGTGTGTCCCAATTTTTTTATTATCTCCCCCTTGTTTCCTTGGCTCCTCTGTCTGGGGACCCACCAGAATCCTGGAAAGTTGGATCCCAGACTCCTCCAGACTAGGGCCACCTGTTTAGAACATGCAAAGAAACCACTTTTTTTTCTGTCTGCTCTCAGAACCCAGCCAGGCTGGTATACTCACAGGTCACAGATTTTTTTTTTTTAATTGATGCTACACCTGCACTCCTTTACCATTTCATCATATTGTCTAGAAATAAATTTGCATTATCACAAATTGCTAATCTGTGCTATTAGTATCTCCACTGAGGTGAATGAAGTGCTACAAAATTTATTAAGCCTAATTTATTTGCATATTGGTTCTTTCTATATTCCACCTCCTGTAGGGTTTAGTAAATAAGTAAATTATGTTTGATCCATTTTTGAAGTAAGTTTTAATTATTCATATTGTAATAAAAAATTAGAACAATTTTTGGAGTTAAATATATTTTAAGCTGATGTCATTTTCCTAAGCGTACTGTTGGGTATAAATAAAAGTGGTTATTGCAATCTCCTGACCTAATGGGAGCAACCTGGTAAGTATTATGGTTCCAAAGATTTTTTTCAATCTTTCTTCATTTGCCATCATCTGAGCAAAGATGGATTTTTCCCTAATATCATTATAAAACATTCATAAACAATAATGTTTTCCTTATTGTAAGTGATATGTTTTAAATTACGTTTAAAGCATCTGAAAGTAATTTATCCCAGAGCTACGTGGTGTCACTTGAGAAAAGAAAATCAAAATTGCTTTTGAATTTGCTATGAATTCAGAACTACTTGTAATGGCAGCTGAAGTTGCTGGTTAGAAAAATTGAGTCCCTAAGCATCTTGAGGTACAATATGTGTGTGTGAATATGTGTCTATAATTTCTTCAACTCCAGAGTACTTTAAAGCTTCACTTTTTCATTCAGGTGCCTCTGATTCCTTTTACTTTGTGAGCATTTTAATGTTGTCCTTTCCCAAAATCACAATTGGAGCTGCAATTGAGCATTTTTATTTGTTTTGAGTGCTGTTATGCAAGGACTAATGCTATAAAGCCAAATTAGACCAATTGTAATGTGTGTTCATTGAAATTAATTATTCCAAATAATTTCCTGCCCAAATATATATTTCTTTCTATGAATGAAATAGAAAGATGGTTCTTTACTCTGGGAAAATGTCCATATGTTTATGTAGTTCTTAACTTACAATCTTATAATTCTGAATGATAGAAAAAAGTATTTCTATTACAGCTTTGGGGGTTATGCTTTTTTTTAAATTTTATTTTACAAAATTATTTCTGATGTGCCACTTCAAGTGTTTTCTACTGATTTCCTCTCCATTATGAATAGTTTTGTAAACTCCACAGAACTATACCTCATATTCTGCAGATATTTATTAGTCACTGGTTGTTGGGTTTATATTTTCTGCTGTTATGTTATATCATCAGACATAAAGAACCTGATCAAGTATAACCACATATTCTTTCTCAGTCTGTCAGTTTAAGAGAAATGGGTATAAAGTGGAGGTCATTTTTACAGCATTTTTATTGGATGGTTTGGGGGCTACAGTGAATTTTGAATCTCATAAAATAATTAGGCTGGGTTTTGTGAATTAAGATATTCAAATAAAGAGGAACTCTCTCATAATATACGGCCATTTAAAAGATCAACAACTTTTCTATATTGATGGTTTTGCTGTCAAACAAGTGACAGAATATTTCAAATGAAGAATAGTGAGGGATGGAAGGGATCATCTAGAGAAAGGTACTTGAGAATAGTGAAGATGAGAAAAAAGATTGTACAAAGATGAAAGATGTTAAAACCACCTGCCCAGCATTCAATTACTAAAGGTGTCAGTAAGTCAGGAAGTTTAGTATCTAAAATGCTATTTAGCACCAGTTTATGAGGTAGGGTTACATACTGAGAACACTGCTACCTCCTCTGCACTGCTTTTCTAAAAAACAGCAGTTAAAAAGCCCAATTTTCTTGGCTGGAAAGGCTTTTATTAGATCTTGTGTTACAGAAATGTGGAACCAAATCACTAAGCATGGAATATCTTAGAAAGTAAGGACTTGAAAAGGCAGAGGATTTAATAGCAATACACTTTGTGTCTGTCTCTCAGAGGTACGGAGACCTTGGCAGCAGAGCGGGTGCTTCCCCACAACTCACTCGGATGGCCTCTCCTTGCAGTGCTCAACCTCACAGGCAGCCCTGGGGGAAATGTAAAGGGAGGGACTCGGCAAAACCAAAGGATTCATTAATGTGCATTCCCCACAAAAGGAAATATATGTCCTTGAAAAACTAAAAAGAAGCAGAGGATGTGCTGCAGTGGTAGCTGATGCAGAGAAACAACAGGATCAGCTCTGATTTCATGCTGGGAAAGATGCTGATCTCATGTACTTTGAGGAGGGCTGTCAAGTTCTGAAATATCTGCTGTGATCACAGAATGAAGGCTCTGCAAAGTGTTTGATTGTCACAGATAGCATCATCCCTAATGACACAGCAATCTTATTTAACCTAGTTTAACCCTTCCATCATCTGACAACCTCATTCCATTCTTTTTAGCTGATGCTGATGTGTTACCAAGGGGTATGATTTGTTTTTCAGAAGGTAGCAGAAATTTGATGTCATAAAGAATGTAAGCTTTTAAGGGTTTCCTAGTTTACTGTATTTTTATTTCTCTCAGTTCTTATCTGTAGCAGGGGATATGATAAGTACTGAGATCAGTAGGCACTGTAAAACTGAAAACGTTCAAGCAAGGATGAAAAATGAATATTTAGAATAATGGACAAGTGGAGAAACTGAGTAGAAACAGCTACATATTTGTAAACAAAGGCAGTTGACCCTATGGGAAGGGTCCCCAATCCTTTTGAGGTGATTTAAGTATGATTAGCAAAGGCAAATGACAACCTTTTGTTGGCATCTCAGTTCAACAAAACAGTTACAGGGTGTCAAACTGTAGTTTAGTTTTGAAATCTTAATGTCCAGATCTTTTCCATTTACAAATAAATTCTCATATGTGTCTTAAATGGTACTTTAAACCTGAACTATGGGGGGCAGAACCCACCACAAATCTTAATTCCACTTAATTATTTTATCAGGAAGCCAAATTTATCATTCAGGTCTGGATAGTGACTTGTGTCTTCCTCCTTCTGAAGAGTTAACAGCTTTCCCTTAACAGAAGAGAAAACAAATACTGCCTGAGGCACATTGCTCTTCTCCTTGAAGCATAAAAACATCTATGAAAAGGAATGAAGTGAGCAGAGAGGAAATGTGGCTTGTAGGTCATTTCCAAGTAGCTTTTCACCAGCACACCACTGGCCAGGGCAAGACCTTCACCCTGACTATGTGAACACTGCAGTGAACATCACCTCCTGCTTCAGAGGGACTCTGCTAAAAAATAAGGCTCTCAAACCCAAATCAGGACTCAGGCTGACTCAGGCTGGATTATATCCATTAGTCCCACTTCCAAACTGCAGAAATATCAGTGCTATATAACTCTGTCCCTCTAACTCAATTGATGGTAAGATTTTGCATTCTGAAGCATCTAATCCATGACTTCTTTCCTTCCTGTGCTTGTGATATGGAAAAACAGTTACTCAGATTATTCCCAAAGTTGGAGGGTTTGTTGTAAGGCCATTCATCTGTTAGCAGTACAGTCTCAAACTCCTGGGCAAACAGGCAGACAGAAAATATTTCATGTTCTTTGTAGTCACCTCTATGACCTCCTGTCTCACAGAAACGGGACAGGTGTTTGAGAAAGTGCACGTTGATGGTGTCAGCTCAAGGCATCATTTCCCAAGAGATTCTTGGGACCCCTGACTTGTGGCAGAATCAGTCCTAGCACTCCTATCCTCAACCACAAGCTGTATTTTTTTATAAGCTTATATAATTTCAGAGTGAAGTTTTCTACTTTTCAAAATTACTTAAACCAGACTGAACTCCAAGCATTTATTGGTGATTCTCCTTCTTGCTCAGCTGTGTCCACCCAGACTTACTGTTAATTAAGGTCTCCTTTTTTAGATCATTCAGTGTTCACCCCAAAGGGCTGACAAAGCCTCACTGCAGCTCTGGAGAACCTGCTGCTTGGGCATTGCAAACACTGCAGTATTTCCTTCTCTGCCCCTCACTGCTCCTTGCACAGAGGCTGTTTTCCTTGTTGTTATTTAAAAATGCATAGTATTGCTAGTCAAATGGATGATCTGGAAATGTCAAATAGGAACTAATTTGAAGACAGAAAAACAGCAGACTGCAAAAAGTTTGAGGCTAAAAAAAAGAAAAAAAGTGGCATCAGCAAAATTTGGAAGGCAGAAGGAAACCAGTTAATAGAAGTGTATTTTAAGGAACATACAAAATGAGGCATTAAAGTTTATATAACAGGTTTTCTTTTGGCAATAAAAATAGAACAGAATATGGAAAGAATCATGAAAGTGGATAGTAATGGTTTGAATGTTTTAAACAGGTTAGAGTTTGTAATATTTTCCTCTTGAAGTGAATGCAGACTTCATATGTTGTTATTAAAGGCTTGGAAGTCTTTNGAGGCTGTTTTCCTTGTTGTTATTTAAAAATGCATAGTATTGCTAGTCAAATGGATGATCTGGAAATGTCAAATAGGAACTAATTTGAAGACAGAAAAACAGCAGACTGCAAAAAGTTTGAGGCTAAAAAAAAGAAAAAAAGTGGCATCAGCAAAATTTGGAAGGCAGAAGGAAACCAGTTAATAGAAGTGTATTTTAAGGAACATACAAAATGAGGCATTAAAGTTTATATAACAGGTTTTCTTTTGGCAATAAAAATAGAACAGAATATGGAAAGAATCATGAAAGTGGATAGTAATGGTTTGAATGTTTTAAACAGGTTAGAGTTTGTAATATTTTCCTCTTGAAGTGAATGCAGACTTCATATGTTGTTATTAAAGGCTTGGAAGTCTTTATTAATTTAACCAGGAAGGACAGTAGTAGATGTAGGTCAGCCTGCTGGGTAGTTGGTTGAGTGACAAAAATGAACCCAGCAGGACAGTAAAATTTCCTTCCTTTTTTTTTTTTCTCTCTCTCTGCAGTGCTGCATTGCTGTTTGGAGATGTTCATGGCTAGGGTGTTTCCCTCCCAGTTTTATTTCCACCCAGAAAGCACTACTCCTCTAGTTCCATTAGTAGTGATGGCAACCCTGTTCTAGTATAATAAGATATACCGATTTATGGAATTATAACAGAGATCATTTTTCATGCTCAAACTAGCAGTTATAGGCAATTTTGATGATGCGTTGGAATCTACCTAGCTATAAAAGGCTCTTTCCAGTTCAATAAGTGTTGAAGCTAAGTTGAGGCATTTGCTATTGCAAAAATCACTTTATTAGACTGTTTCATAGCTATTTTATTCCAGTATAAATCCACTTGACTTTACTAGAGAGAAAACTGTCATCCTCAACAGTTTTAAGTCATTGACAGCATATGTGGCTGTAACTTGCCCCCTAATGTCAATCCAGAAAGATAATACTTAGACATCACATTTTATTTATTTTTTTTCTAGAGGGATACATATGAGCTTGGGTGTACAATGCAGCCTGCTAATGGGGATTGCATTTCTCTATGTCCTCGTTCTGTCAAAGCTGTTCTAATGATGTAAGATGTTGGCCAAGACAACTATAATGGGTGACTGTATTTTGGCATCCAGGTGTTCTGTTCAATTGTCTGTGTGATTCAACACAGTGCATTGTTTTTACCACTATTCAGCATAGTTTTAACCTGACTTGCTCTTGTTGAAAGGCCAGATCCAGTGCAATCACTCTGGGAACCCTGGGGGAAAAAAATGAAAGCTAAAAAAAAGCCTAAAATAAGTAAAGGATCAATGTAGAATGAAACAAGCTTAGGACCTTATGTTTTATAAGTTACATGGAATGAACTCGTATTGGCAAAATGAAATGGCCTTCTCCTGGGTTTGACATGAGTCAAAGTATGTGCTGTGCAGAGTATGAAACATCTCTGCATATACTGCAGTGAATAGGTCAGCCTGGGGAGGAACGACCACCCAGGGGCTCTCTATGAGACAAGCAATACCTTGCTTTTTCTGGTGACTCAGGGAATCTCTTGATGAAATCTCTAGCCTTGTCCCACTGCACCTATATTTGGAAAATCATGTAGTTGACCATTAATTTTTTGTCTGTACATGCACAAAAAAAATATTTTCTTGATTGATAATCAATAATAAATGGGCTGCCTCCAAGAATATGTTAATACTAATGTCAACATGAGAAAAAGCTCCCAGTAAAACAGAATATATGTTTGTGCCATTTCCATCCTTGTATTTTGGGGCATTGCACTGCAATGTTTACGAGCACAAGCTCTGTTCTATATCCTTACAGCAACATGTGCCACCACAATTCAT